>JASDQU011404140.1:45315-63495 GCA_032191745.1 Picea mariana
ATACACTTATGTTCAAGATTCAAATTTTCATGGCACTAGGTATATAAGCTCTATTAATCAAATAATGTATGTGTGTCTTTATTGATGGTGGGAAAATTTCATGTTTGATAATGAGAAGTTGGGATGATCATACATTCCCATGAACACTAGAAGAACAAATTGATGGAAAAGAAGAGAAAATGTGGTGGAGAATTACCTACCCAATCATAATGAGATCATATCCACTGTTGCACAACTTATTATCTGGATACCTCTGAGACTTGGGGTGTTGTCTGGGAGGCGTTCCACATAGAGAATCTCCTCAACTTCTCAAATGGTGTTAATGATTCCCCTATTCATAATGACAGAGAAAAACTCCAATTCCACAAAGGCCTCAGTTGGGTCTATTGAAGGGAATTCTTCTTCTTCGATAAGCCAAGTTACAGAGAAGCTTCCTGCCGCCAAGCTTTGTGTTCCTATAAGCCTTCGAATTTTGAGGGAAAATGATTTTTTTTTGCAGTCTCTTTGGATTTGGGCATGCAGAAAACATAGATATGTTAGAGGATGATCTGTTGTGAAGATGATGCAGGTCAAAATGTGGGAAGCTTTGGGTTTAAAGGCAGTGGGGATAAAATTCGAGGAGGAACAACTGGTGGGTTGAGTTGAACCCACACCTCCTCCTACTTTTTGGGCGCTTGTGAAAAATTGACAAAGGAGGTGGGGGAAAAATCCCAAGTAAGAAAAACTAGCAAGTAACCCAACATTTTAGGATGACAGGTTAGAAAGAAAAAAAGGTGTTAGAGTTAGTAGAGCGTGAATATATCAGTTTATGTGTTATATTTATGATGAACAACACGAATAATGGATAACATCTAGAGATAAGGATTCACAAGAATGAGAATAGCAATATGGAACAACAGGCAACAAAGAGATAGGGACATGTGGAAACATGATGTCGCAGGTGGTATTGACGTTAGGTGGTATTGGTTGATAGGTTTTGGGCTATTGACAAGTTTCAGGAAAAATCTCTTCCTATGTACATGCCTTCGACATAATAATGTTATTTTTTGGATATCCAATGACATAAGGCTTAACTGTCATGTTTTTTGGGTGGTGAGAGATTCCAAGCTTCGTGATTATGTTGTTTCTTATTGTTACTAGCATACCACTACAAGGGTGAATGAGAATACCAAAGTAAATCAAGGAAGGTTTTCATAATAATGTTGTTAGTGAGGACCATAAAAATATTGCAATTAGAATTATATCACTATTATTGACCACATGATGATGCCATTCATCATTATCTTTACACCTGTCCATTGTTTAGTTTGGAAATAATATTCTATGAAGGGGTAAATAATGTTCTATGTAGGGGGTAAAAATAACAAGTAGGTAAGATATTTATGAAGTTGATTGCAACAATGTTAAGAAACAAAAGACATATATGTCATGTATATTAAAGAACAAATAAATAAGAAACGGTAAGAAAAAATGATTGCATCAAGTTCTTCATTCAATTAGCCATCTGCAGTCAATGCCATCATCAGTCGAGGCAAGTTGAGAGGCAACAAGTCTCTCCTATCAAACTACCAAAAGTGGAAGGTCTTCCCATATGCCTTATAGACTTTGGCCAAGTCCTAGTACTAGATAGGAACATGAATCCTAGGAAAGAAGAGGACTCCACTCTTTACTTCATACTCATGGGAATGTCAAAGTTTATTCTCCTTGTCAGACAATTGCAGAAAAAACTTCTCAGTGACAATGTACTCTATTCCTATCAACCAAGTGTCCTTCTCAGGCATATCATAGATGAGACACTACCTTAGATCATCATTATAGTGAGTGTAATAATGGTGGGCTTCTACTTGCCTGGTTAAGTCATATACATAGAAGTGAAACCTGCAACAGAAACAAATGAAAACATTAAAACGACAACAACAATAACACCACCATGAAAACAATACTTCATTGAAGAGTGAAAACTGAAAACTAAAAGGAAATTCATATTGGTTATGTCAAATTGTAGGGTCTTTGTTTTTATGTGTTTTGGTACATTTTATAGGACCTTGTCTTGTCATTCACCTTGCCATTTTCCGCCTTGTTACCTTATAATGATATATGTTTCATCATTTTGTCTCCAAAATGCATTCTTGGTTTAGAGGTAATCATTTAAGCCTAAGTGTTTCATTTTTCCTTGTTTTATGAATCAAATGTGTTAATAATTCAAGGTAATGACATTACTAGAATATTCATGTAGTTTATTGAACATGTGTTGTAATCTCTTTGATGGTTGAGATATTTTCCACCTATTTCAACCAATTTAGAGATATGTGTTCTAGAGAGATTCAAGTACACATGGGCATCCACTATCTTAATTGGCCAATTCTCCAACAACATAAGTGTTATTGTTGGTAAACGATCCAATCAATTATTGTATTGAAAACGAAGTTGTTACAATTTCATGGCTTCAATCATGGAATCATAACGAATTTACTTATATGAATTTCGGTTGGTTCAATTAGTTTGTCTAAAGAAAACAATGTAATTTATCCTGACAACATTTAATGGATTGTACAGGATTTGGAAGTTCAAAGTTGTTAATCCTTAATTTGAATTTCATTGTATAAATACCAAAGGTGATCATGACCGATAACATGATATGACATAATATGATATGAATTGATAGACTGATATAGAATTAAGGAGGCAGATTGTGCTCTGTTCAATAAATTGTGTACTCTATTCCATTTTTAATATAAATATTGGATGATGCGTCATTAATTACTGAATTTTCGATTTGTAAGTGTTGGCGAGTATACTTCTAAGAGAAGGCAGGGACCCCTTCGCCACATGAGTATTTCCCAATGTGTTTTTTCATTTATTTGTTACATTAGAATTAGTTACAGTTCATTGTTTGCATTAATTCATCAAATCTCAATTCCTGTAGATAGTCTGATAAAAATTCTTAGTGAGCTTAATTAATTCATGTTGCAATTTCAATCATGTTGTAGTTTACCTAATGTTGTGAACATGAAGCTTCATGCTTGATTGATTGACAATCTAGTTGGTGATTCTCTGAACAAGAATTGTCGAACACTGCAGATCGACGCAACCAAGTTATTGTCATTCTTTACTTATAAAAAATTTCTCGTGATGATTATTGATACATGTGGACATCGGTGGTCGCCCACCTCTTCCACTAGCTCAAATTATAGTTTCCGTCTTGGCAGTTTTTCAGGTCCCAAACTTCTAGGGTCGTTTTGAGGCCCTAAATGACATTTATTTGATTTGGCAGCGCCTACTAGATTTGTGTTGGGTTCTATTGAGCCATTTGGAATGTGTACTCCTCATCTAGGCCTTTCTGATGGGGTACCAAGCACCCCAAACAGAGACCGTATGCCAAAGTTTCACCCTCAGGAAGTTGACGTATCAAGTACCCCCATTGGGTATGACAAACCTTTTGGTGTTTCATCTTCCGGGGTTAGGGTTTTGGATGTTTAAGGTTTTCTCATTTATGATTTATGTTAAACATGCCTTTGGAGTCTCATTGTAATAAGATTCTTACGAATGAGCATAGCCGACACATCTCTCTTCAGAGATAAGCTACTACCATTCTAGCTAGCTTGTGTGCTTTGCATTTTACAATCTTTTGTATTCCAGACAGTCATTCGTAGAATCTGAGTTTTATTGTATGATTGTGTTCCTTGCCATATCTCTATGTATCTCTTTGTTATATCTTTGTTATATTTATGTCTTCATGTCATTCTCAAAATAATTTGGATCAGTGGTATCAGAGCAGTCTGCTCCTTGTCGTTCTTAGTGCTTGTCCTCGATGAGGTCAGGGTATAGAGAGTTGGGTCTTGAGCTTGTTTCTCTTGAGGAAAATTGTGCTTTCCTGCCCAAGCAACCTCTCATGGCAGAAGAAAATAGGGATGACAGAGCATGAGATCCTATCAAACTGTTGCTCGAGGAAGCCCTCACGCGATAGAGGAACGAGATGATGGATAATTTATCCCAGATCCTTTGATGGTTGTCGACAACAATGGAGGCATCTTCAACCAGCAGTCACTTCGAAGGTGCAACACCTTTTAAGGTACAAGTTAACTTTGAAATTTCTTTATTTGAAGGTCAGATAAACGTTGACTCTTTGGAAAAATGGTTAATTTTGCTAGAGGGTTATTTCTCTATCCCAAATTTTTCCAATAGTGGAAAAATCACCTTCACACTCTTGAAGGCCCTTACCCTTCTTATACATTGGTGGGAGACTTACTGTGAGCAACATGTCGAGGACGAGTCTGCAATTTTTGGGCCAAGACCCACTTGGTCGGCTTTTGTTGATGCCCTCAAAGAATAATATTACCCTGCTGGAAACTATGATGACCAATACACGAGATGGAACACACTGTGTCAAGAGAGGGGCCAAACAATGCCAGAGTTCACAAATGCCTTCCATACCATTATGCTTTGGGATTTTCTCATCTTACAGTTTGACCCTACTATTTTGTCTGTGGCCATGTTTCCTACATGTGGTTACAATAGGGGATATTGTCGAGGTCAAAGGAACCACCCAGATCCCTCCACTTCAATTAATCTCAGTCCAAAACCCTCCAGCTTGCGGGTGCAACAAGAGGCTTAGAATGTTGCTAAAAAATACTGGGAGAAAATCCTCTCTTGAATATGGGAGGAGATAACTATTGTGGAAGAAGTTGTCTGCTATGAGTGAGCTACCATCCACGAATGGGATATCGACGTTGAAATTGACAATTGGTTACCAGACCCAGAAAACACCATAGAAAGGGATACTAAGTACTTGAGAACAATGGATCTCTACTGGCATAGAAAAACATTCGTGGGTAAGATTTTGTTGGATAGTGAGGATGAACATGATGAAATCCTTACACAGTTGGTCGAGGTGTGCCAACAACTCCAGGATATCAGAACTAAACTAAATGCTCAAGCCCTGTAGGATGACACCTAACCAGATGGTGACCCTTGTTGGATCATGTTGTCATTGATGCTAATGGTTTGATTGATTGATGTCAAAAGATTGATTGATTGATGATTGATGTAATATAATATGTATTATCCTTGATGAGAATGCACAGATGAAGATGGATCAATGATTTGTCATTGATATGATGAAGATGGATCAATGAGTTGTCATTGATACATGATGAAGATGGTTCGATGTGGTTTCATTGGTATATGATGCATTGTTGAAAAAATGTATAGATGACTCATTATTGTCTTATCATGATTGATAAGGTGCACAAATTGATGAACTCCAAAGTGGTCCCCTTATGGTGAAAGCCCTCACGGGAAGACGCTTTGCAGATTGAGTTATCCTAGAAGAATGGTTGGAGGACCCATGCTTGTATGTGGAATAATGAGATGAAGATCAATGAATTTGTTGGTGAAACTATTCTAGATGGATAGTGTTTGTCATACCATTTCTGGTGGTATGTGGAACGTCACATAACTCCTCACGGTTTGAGAGTTATGGCCTTACGAAGTTGGAGGGCCCCCATATGAAGGCTTGAAGCCCCCAAGGTCAAAGAAGTCAAAGTGACTTAAAAGAAGAAATCATTATTTAAATGATAAAGTAAAGTGACAAAGTCAAGGTGGATTATTTAAATGATAAAGTAAGGTGACAAAATCAAGAAAGATTATTTAAATGATAAAGTAAGTTGACAAAATCAAGAAGGAATATTTAAATGATAAAGTAATGGAGAACTTTCTATTGATGGAAAGTGGTTAACCCTAAAATAAGGAAAATAGGTTAAGATACCTAGAAATGGGTTAAGTGACCTAGAGGATGAAAGTATAAATAAGATAGCTATGGACTCTTGCAATTCATCGTTTTTATGGATCAATGGAGAGATTCTTATGAGAATGTCTTTTGGAGTATTGATGGAGAGCTTCTTGTGAGAGATTCTTGTAAGAACATTTTGGTGTGGATATCTTGAGCATGATTGAAGATCTATTCTGAGAGAGAGGAGATCGAGAGGATCTCATGGACGCATTGAAGTTTCAACAAGTCTGAGATCATGATGGAAAAATTCTCGGAATCATAGAAAAACCCTATTTTTTGGTGTGTGGGCGGACTGTCTGTGCATAGGGTGCGTATTCGCAAACTGTCTATGTACAGGGAGCGTACAGTGGATAAACTCATGGAGATTTAAGGTTGAGCTGATGACAAGCTGCTGAAGATTGAAGTAGGTTCCAGATCTGCACTCTATGGGCTCAGATCTATCACTGTGACACTGGTATGGTTACATTATTGTCTTGATGGATACTATTTCTTATTGTGTTTTGAATGCTTAGGGCATTCTTGGTATGGTTGCTATGATGTGGTTTATGTTGGTTGATGGAGTGAGCAACACTCTTATGATTCTGTACTGATATGATGGCTATAGTATGTTGATTGCTTATACATGATTGAGTAACATTCATATTGATTGGTTGTGGAGCATGAGTAAGCTATTGGAGAGCTTGGATGTATTGTGACTGGCTGGTGGTCAGTTTGGAAAGTGAGAAACATAAGAGAATGATAAATTGGTTGTAGAGGATCTGAGTTGATCTTGAAGGATAAACCCTAATAGCTCAGAAGGTATACGCATGTTGTAGTACTGTTTGGGAGCGTATATGCAGATTGTAGTACTGCTTGGGCACGTCTACACACGGGTTGTACTATTGGTAGGGCGCGTACATATGCATGTTGCACTACTGACAGGTCGCGTACCTATTGTAGATTGATATCTGTTGAGGATTGTTGCCTCATCTCAGTTGATGCTGAGGATGTAAGTTGAGTCTTGCATTATAGAGCCGATGCTCTTGTAGAGTTGTACTCTATTCAGTTGTTGTTGAAAAACCCCAAGGATTGTAGTCCGTAATAAAAAGAAAATTGTATATACATCTTGTGTTCTTTGTGTTCCTTGTGGTGATGACTTGTTGATGATATATTGTTGATATATGTTGTTGATATGTATTCACATCTAACTGGTTATAAATGACAACAATGAGTAATGAGTAAAATGTTGAATGCTAACTAGGCCTCAGCATCAGGAACACCCAACAACGACAAGTGGATCTTCTCCAAAGTAATTATCATTATATCTAGAATTTTGAATACCCTCACTAATTTTGATAATATCTCATTGGATGTCTTTATAGCGATTAGATCTCTAGAGTGTGGTCTTATAGCTTTATAAGTTTGTATTTAATCCATAATTTAGTTCAAACCGTATGGACATAAATCCTTCTTTAGTGTTGTTGGACATAAAAGTAATCTTGTTTGCCGACAAAAATATAAAAAAACTATCAAATGATTAAATTTGCTATTGAAATTGGTTAGTGTAAATACTTTATACTCAATATGCACCATATGATTATGATAGTTAACAAGTAGTAATCCGTGATGGAGATCAATTGTTATCCTAAAATAATTACCCACAATCTACCACCACGCTTCTCTAGTTGCCATCGGACTTTAAACGATAAAAAAATGAATAGTACCGAACCGAGCTCATCCTTACATAGTAGATTCAACGGCCACAATTGGAGTATTTACGACTGGATAGGAATTTGTTATATAAACGGAACTATCAAATCAAATTATTGTTGGAACTACATTCTTTAACCTTACATAAATCTTATGAGAATATGACACATGGGATATTTACGAGTGGATAGGAATTTGTTATATAAACGGGATAACATTCACAAACACGGAACCATCAAATCAAATTATTGCTGGAACTACATTCCTTAACCTTACATAAATCTTATGAGAGTATGATACATGGGATCCACAATGGGTGGAAACACTTCCTATGAAACGTGGTGTGTGGAAATTGCATGAAAAGCGCGTCACTCCATTTAGCCATAACATAGCAGAAGGCCCACCTTGGCATCCCCATCTGTGACACATGGGATCCACAATGGATGGAAACACTTCCTATGAAACGTGGTGTGTGGAAATTGAATGAAAAGCACGTCACTCCATTTAGCCATAACATAGCGGAAGGCCCACATCTCTAATACAACATAAAGTAAGCCCCCCATGGGGAACACAAATATACAAACCACTAGCGAGGGAAAGTGACACTCTAACCTTATATGGTTAGAACTATAGTCCCACTAGCGTTAGTATCAACCCAATAAGCCCCTAAACGGTAAACATTGAGCATATTAAAGATTAACAAAGATTTGAAACGTTATATTCAAATTTATCCATCCCGCATTTTCACACAAATCCAAAATGTAGCATTGAGAGCATTACCCATTTGTCTTAAATTAGTTGAAAATAGAATGAGGGTTGCGTTAAGATCAATTAAATCTTTGATGATATTAACATGTTAGAATGTTTATGGATTCAAATTTTTCATTATTTAAGTTGATTTAAGTTAATTTAGAATGAGACAAAATTGGTAGATTAGATTATTTTTTAAATTTTTGTTAAATTTTTTTTAGGTCGATGGTTTAAAAGATCATCTTTTTGTTATAAGATTAACTTATTTTTTGTATTTAAGTTTATCTAGGATGTAATTATTATAGTATGTTGAAGTGATTTTTTTTCATCATCCACACCACTCATCTTCATCATTTAGTAGGACCTTAGCAAGTGCTTTTTTATAGGAGTATGTTTTTAATGACTATCTTTTTAGTGACAACTTTGATAATAATTTAACAAAAATTTCAAGGATGATCGAGTTCAGCCATGATCCATGTCTATGCATGGTGGAAGGATGACTCTAGGAGTTTGCCCAATCCTAAATCATCCACATTATCAAAATTTTGATTGAAGTTCTGGATTCATGGAAACTTTGGTTTCTTCTCTTGTTGGATTTCACCAAACTAAATGGATGTTTGTTACAAGATTAAATGGCTTTGTTATTTACAACTAAAAGTTAGGGTAATGAGTAAGTCTTATTACAATTGATTATTCTTGTAACATAAAAATTCTTTTTTGAAATAATATAAGATCAATTTTAATGAATTTTTTTCAAATTAAAATCAATTGGATTTTACAATCTCAACAACTCAAATTTACAATTTTAACAATTTTTAACTAAATTTTAAACAAAATTGATAAAAAAATATTCTCGAAAAAAACCCAAGCAATTTAACTTTATTAGGATGTCTTTTACAACCCTCGAACATAGCTCTAACTCTTTATTCGGTGTCTTTTAAAACTCTCTCCACTCATTTAAAACTCTCCACTCATTTAGAAAGTATTCCAATCTTCCATGGCGATTAAACTTTGTAATGGTCTGCCATTATTCGCAAATCCATGATTCGATTCCTCGAGTTGCTGTAACAAAGCGTTGAAGACAGTGACTGAAATGGGGATGGCGTTAATGGAGGCACATATTTGCGTCTTCTTCTAATGAAGAGTCGCCGCTTTTCTTTCCTTTATCCATTTCTCGCTTCAATGAGACCATCATTTTCATGGAAATATTAAAAAGAGAATATTTAATTATTTAAGAGTCTTTTGTTACTCGTTGGTTCAAGTCACTTCTTTCTCTTTCATTAAGAAATAGTGTGTTATGATGTTGAAATAGTTGCAACTCACAGAGTAAGACGTTTGGAGATAGGTGTGAGGGGAATAAGATAAAGGATAAATGACTCGGTGTTTATTAGTCCCTGCCTTTGGGGCTGTGGACTATCTGTTTATCGTTTCAAGACAAAGTTTCTGTAAATCCATATAATATTTTCACTATCATGTTATTTTTTAAGCCTAAGTTTCAAGTTTGAGGACTTATTTGGCCTGAGGCATAACGCCACTCATATCTTAGTTCAAGACACACATTTCCATATCTTATCTTAAGACACACATTAAGACACACATTTGATTTAATAATTTCCATTTGATCTAATAACTTTCCAGGTGAAGTAATGTTGGAACTAATTTTAGCATTACTTTCTAGCATTAAATGTTTTTTTGGTTTCAACCATTTTCACGTTCACTCGAATGCATAGCTCTTATTTTATGGCAGTGGCTTTATAGTTGTCACATAGCTTGTTGGACACATGTTAAAGATCATGGGAATGGGAAGTGTGTCACATAGGTCTTTGTACACACATTAAATAATATTTTCTTTCTTTCAGGTGACATAGACTAACACCCACCCCTATTTCAAGTCCCACAACTCCCTTCCACAAAGAGATTCATTGAACCAACTCTCTCTCTCTCTCTGAATGATTAGTATAGTTGAACATGGAATACTATGGTACCTTCGCAAGCTTGCTGCCATCAAGAGTCTTTGGCATTCAACTCTGCTGAAAAGAGTTTTCAGAGTCTGGCATTCAACTCTGCAAAAAGATTTTTCAGTTGTAAATCATTTCAATCACATATCAAGAATGGCATTCATCTCTCCAAAAAGAGTTTTCAGTATTAAGTCATATAAGAGTTTTCAAATTCGATGTTTAAGTTGATATAAGGAAATTTAGAGTGCTTGAATATACACGCTCATACTCTTTGAGAAGCCCGTCGAGATAATGTTATCAATGAATCACTATTTGGAGTGCTACTCGAGCCATCATTTACAAACAGAAGGAATGGAAAATACAATGGAGTCATTCAAAACCACGAGGAATGACAAATACTTGTATTATTTTCTGATTAATGACAAATTTGAAAGAAATAGAGATGTCCCAAGGAGTACTAATTCAAATTTCAGTTATACTAGTACTAATTGAAATTTCAGTTATACTAGAAATAGGTAGGAGGAAAACAAAATACTTGATCCTTAATAATATTTTCTTTCTGTGAAAAATACGTCAGTCCTTGGGAGAAAGATGGCTAACTTTGTGAGTTGGAAGATGGTTGACTCTCTGAGCTACAATCCTTGGGAGAAAGATGGGTGACTCTATGAGCTAGAAGATGGTTGACTCTGTGAGCTAGAAAATCAGTATCTATGTCTCTTGTTCTAACTTGCAAAAGGCAACGTGTTTTTCTTATTCCTTTGCCACTTTTATTTGTATTTCTTAGTTTTATGGAATGTGCATGCATTACATTCATAGAATGGATTGAGAATAACCATGTGTATAGAGCCCAGCCTGTTCCCAAGCCTAGTCCTGTATTTGTGCCCTTGTATCTATTCCTCAGTTGTTGTTCATGGATCTGTATCGATTTATTGGGTTGAGATGTTCCACTGCTTCTTTTCTCTTTGGTCTCTTTGCACTATCCCGACCCTAGCTATATTTAGCCCACCCTGTAATACTCTTCCCAAGTCCACACAACAAGAATCAAGTCCCATAAAAATAGAAGTGTCTTCTTCCTCCTAATCCCTGTGGGCATGAGCGAGAGCATAGACAGGTCATACACGTGCTACTGGTTACTACTCTTCTATTCCTACGATGTGCTTACAAAGTACCTTTCCTCTGTGAACTACTCACTGGACTTCACCTTTCATGACCTCAAAGTGAGCAGACTAGATGGAGAGTTTTTCTAGCGTCGCTCTTCTATCTCGGCTAACACACTATCTATTACAACATAGTCTATTGATTCACCACCAACATTTCTATGAGTTTTACCAAATCTAGATAAAGACCCACCCCCTATACAAGTAAACTTGCAAGCAATACCAATTTCATATCCTTCAGGTGTAAGGGCGAAACCAAAGAAAGAAAGAGTTTTTCTCCATTCAGTAGAGTCCAACGCTAGTGGAAGCAACAACCCTTCCTACCCTAGTAAATTCAATTTACCTTGTCGACCAAGAACCAACAACAAGAACCCCCTCGCCAGAGGAAGATTCTTGTCTGAATCTGTTCATCGCATATCATCCAAGTGCGTCAGCCAAACATACAAGGAACCATTTCCTATTGTTCTAGCCCATAAACCACATCCCATCCACCAGCATCAACGAGCAAATCCACCAGTCAACCAAACATACCATGAATAATAAGTCGTTGAAGGAGCTCTTAACCCACTAGTTGAGGATCCAGACCCATTCATTGAGGATGGAGACCTAGCACCAGAAGAAAAGGTGACGTCGAGGAGATCTTCAGGAATTTTCATCTAAGGAATCCCTTAATAAGTCTAATCTCCCTGCGCAAGGTGTTGAACCAAGCAACTATTGCACAAGAAGGGATGTTAGTCAAGATGTTGGATGAAGTAATGGGTATTATAATTCAAAACCTTGGATTTATATACATGTTCTTATGTGTCGTACAAGCCCATGCTTGTTCCTTAATATCTATTTGCTTCAGTGTCTGGATGCAACAATTTGAAATCGAGATAAGCAACAACTTTCAATTGAACTACACTTTTGCATGCGTATCAGGGTTGCATTGATGGACAAAACTAGTTGACATAACATAATGCCATCGGAGTTTACCTTTCACTTTAGAATGGCTACTACTAAGATATGCAATCACTTGAACCCCTAAAAGTCATGCAGTCACTGGAACACACCTAATGCAATGACTGTAATGTGGATGCTATGCACTAAATCTAACACAAACCGAAATTTTGAATCCATGCATTGTACCATGGGGCAGTGAGAGGCCCTACAAGGAAATTGGACTCGAGCTTGATCCACGTGCCTTCCTTCAATTTTCAAATCCCAAGAATACACATCATATACTTATTTCTCCTTTATATTTATTGAGTTTATCTTCTGCTAGATAGCGTAAACATGGACAAAAAGATTATAAACTGAAGTTTCCTAGTGTATTGTATTTTTCCACATATAATTGCAATGTCATAGACCAACAAATTCTTCCATGTATAAGTGTAATGTCATAGACCAGACAAAAGTAGCAATTTTATTGTCTTGCACAACCTTCAATAATGAAGTGATCGACCAAGTGGAATTGATATGTGCATACAAAATTGGTGTCACTTCAATATTCCGTCAAGAGAGAGATTTTCTGTGAAGGTGGTGACGACATCTATGTACAATTGTATTTTTTTTTTAATTTTTTAGTCGATCACTCTAAAAGAGTTGCAGTTCTACAATATTTCTTTAACCACTAAAAATATTGTCATCAATGTGCACACTTACATATATGAAGCCAATTTTCATTCAAAGTATTTAATTCAGTATAAAACTGAACTCTAACCTTATTAATCCAGAGTATGGTTTTTCTTTCATGGAATTTCCTAATCTTACTATTGATAATATTTGATATGCAACCATCGCTATTGATAATATTTGATATTCAACCAACACTATATCATATATATACTCATCATGTGAGACCACAACAATCGTAGTTCACTACAATATTTGCAAGCACTAACCTGTTAGAGACACCAATCCCCTCACTTGATCACCAAATCAACAAGATATGTGTAGACACCAAGTCAAGATATTCATACACATAGTACTTTTGACTTCACATGCATGCTTCATACTTCATACATAGCTTCAAAACCTAGTCACATTTACCCGTCATGCCCTAGCAAGCATCATATCATTATTCCCAGAATATGATCCCAGAATACAACATTACAACCTCAAAATAGTGCACATTGCAACATCATAACCTCAAAACAGTCCACACTATAGTATCACAGATATTCAGTCCTTCATAACACACCTTAAGAACAAGAAAATCCCAAGAAGACTCCTCTTGCACACCTTTAGACACCAAAAATACACTCCATCTCCTTTAGCACACCTCATATCACTTGTGCACACCCCATACTTGATCTCTTTCTTTGTTACACTTCAAATTCACACATCTATCATGTATTTATAGTATTTTAGTCCCCACTTTCAGGGATGACTTGTAAAGACTGGTTGAGTTGGCCTAAATTTTTTGATTGGGTTGTTGATTGGAAAAATTCATATCTCCTCATTCTTATGGAGTTAGAGGGATTTCCATATACCATTGAAAAGGTCTTGGAATGATATTTCCAATTGTATAACCTATGCTCCCATTTGAGCTAGGCATCTAGAGTAAAAATGCCTTCAAATATAGGGTAAAAAAATAATATTTCCAACAAACTCCATCTTGCAATATTTATCTCGGACATTGGTAGTCTCCCCCTGTCTTTGACATCAAGGACAACAATATTTCCAACAAAATCCCCCTTTATCATTGATAGCAACCATCAGTCAATTATGATACTCCCCTTGTTTGCAACTTTCCTTGTGTTTGCAAATATTCATTTGTCTACAATGTCTCCCCCTTTGACATCAATAGCAAAGCATTGCTCCCCCTGAGCTTGCGCTTCCCTTCAAGAACTCCAATGTGCAATTTAAAAGTATATCTCCAATTGATCATTATCTAGGTTGTCTCTGCTACATGTATCCAACATCGATCCTTCTATTTGAGTGTTTTTATTGATTAAACCTTCTAGTCCAAAGTCATATCATTGATATTTTGAATGGGGTGAAGATTTAGTATTAACTTTATTTGAATTTGTTTCTCCCTTCACATTCATTTCTAACAAGGACCAATTAGATGACTTCTCTTGTCCAAAAGAGTACTGTAAACTTGAATTTCCATTTTCACAAGGAAATGTCCCATCCTTACCGTTTATAGAAATGGGGTGTACATGTTTCGAAGTGAGAATCAAAACAATGAATCTCCCTACCATCTTCATCTAGCTTATCACATCCTTTCTCATAACAAACAATTTCATCTCTCATTGTTTCTTGCTTTTGCTTCATTTTCCAAACCTTTGAGTATTCTTCTTTATGTTTGGAAAGAAAATCTTCTTCCCTATTTTGTTTAGGAGGTCCTACTATGCTACTTGTACAGTAATGTGCTATGTTCCCATTATTATTGCACTTATAACATTCAATATTATAATCAAGTAGAGGAGAAAATGAATTGTAGTTTTTGTTAGCGAACCCATGAGAACTTCTAGTTTTGTTGCTCACATAGTCATCTTTTGACGTCTTAAAAACCTCTATTTCTATCTATCACATGATAACTTCTTGCATAATCTCTACAATTTATTGCATTGTGACCAAAATTATTGCAAGAAAAACAATAGCCAAGGAAGAGATTTTGGTATCGGTTTGTGAAAGGCCTTCTTGGTGGAACAAATCTTCAGAACTCTTTCTTGTTATTCTAGTGAGAAGAATCAGATTTTTATTGGTCATCATTGCCTTTCATGTTGTTGATTTCATTATTGATGGAGCCTTTGAGAATATTGGCATAGATTTTAAGATTTTCTTCATTTTCCTTTTTTGATGGCTTTGTGATCTTAGTGCTTGCATCCCCTCAGGGTTTTTTTGTTTTTCGTCGTAGCCTAGACCTATCTTGATGAATGTTGACCTTTGGCAACTAAGAATATTATCTAATATTTTGGTACTCTTTCCAAACTTCAATCTTTTATTCAATTGATCAATTTTTTTCTCTAGTTTAAGGAAACAATTTCAACTTCTAGCTTCTTCAATTTTCTTCCTTTTCTTTCTGTTGGCTTCTCACCACTTCTTCTATTCTTTTTTCCTCTTCTAGTTGAGTTTTCAGGATGATAAATGTCTTCTCTATTTATTCAATATCATGATCGTTCTCTTTATATTTCTACAATTTCTTCGTCTAGTTTATATTTTTTCCTAAGCCTGTGTATTTCTTCTAACGCACTAATGACTTCTGCTTCAAGATCTTCTTCTTCTGAATCTAGATTTTCTTTTCTATTATGTTCATTTTCTTCATCAACATGATTTGTTTCCATGGTTATGGAGAGACATTCTTCTTCATCTTCACTCTCTTCCCTTTCTGCATATGGGCACATAGCAACAAAAGGCCCTTTTCTATCATTATTAAATCATTTGAAGGGTAGCTTACCTTTGTATTTGCCAGGTCCTCCTTTTAGCTTTCTCACAAATTGTGCTTCTTCTATCTTTGATTCACAACTGGAATAATCACTAGATCTCTCTTCATAAATGTTTTGTAGCTTGTCCCAAATTTCTTTAGTTGACATACACTTCATTACCTTGACAATCTCAAAATATGCTAGGCCACTCAAGATGACAACTATTGCCTTTTCATTTTTTTCACTTGATTCTTTCTCAACTTCATCTATATAATCTGTTGTGACTAATTCCCAAATACCAAACTTAAGGGCCTTCAAATATATCTTCATCCTTATACTCCATTATGCATAGGTTGTTCCATCAAACAAAGGAGCTATGTTTATAGGGAGACCTCCCTTGCAATCCATATATGCTCAAGATCTTCCTTTGAGTGGTTAAATTGTTTCTGAAGGAACCTGCTCTGATTCTACTTGTTGAACTTATGCTTATACTAAGAGGGGGGGAGGGGGGTGAATCAATATAAGATACTTTTTATTTTATCTAACCATTCATTACTCATTCATAAGCCGAGAAACAATACTCACATATAAACTCAAATCACAGTCACAAAGTTTAACAAGGAAACAAAATTGAGAGAAAACCATAAACTTATCTTTATAAATGTATGTAGGCACCAACCTACTGGAGACACTAATCTCCTCAACTGAGCACCAACTCAATGACATATGTAGGCACTAACCTACTATTAGAATATTTTCAAGCACCAACCTGTTGGAGTCACCAATTCCCTCACCTTAGCACCAAATAAACAAGATATGTGTAGAAACCAATCCATGCTCTTCATACATGCAAAGTACTTCTAATTTCACCTGCATGATTAATACTTCATAGATATCTTCAAAACCTAGTTACATTTACCCTTCATGCCCTAGTGAAGATCAAGACATCATTCCCAGAATATGATCCCAGACTGCAATATCACAACCTAAAAATAGTGCACATTACAGCATCACAACCTAAAAGTAGTACACACTGCAACATCACAAACCTTCAATCCTTCATAAAACACCTTAACAATAATAAAATCCCAAGAAGACTCCTCTTGCACACCTTTTAGACACTTCTAGAAACCCCAACTCCTTTAACGCACCTCATATCACTTTTCTGCACCTCAAACTTGATCTCTTGCTTGGTTACATTTCAAATGCGCACATCTATCATGTATTTATAGTATTTTTGTCCCCACTTTCATGGATGACCTATAAAGACTGGCTGAGTTGACCTAAATTTTAGAGCTAGGTTGTCATACAGAAAAATTCGTATGATCTCCTCATTCCTAGGGAGTTAGAGGGAATGCCATATATTGTTGGAAAGGTCTCGAGATACGATTTCCAACCATATAACCTACGCTCCCATTTGAGCTAGATATCTTGATCCAGGTGGATATTGGTGGCCACCCACCTATTCCACTTGGACCCACACCATTGTTTCTTTTAGTTTTTTAGTTTCCTTAATTGTAGCACAATTTACTATTTTTAGCAGTTCTTCGGGTCCTGAACTTCTGGAGCTGTTTTGAGGCCCTAAACGACGTTTTTTGGGCATGAATGTTTCGTCGAATATGAGTCCAACATGTCTGTTGTCAACAATGTAGTCCTCGAATAGATCTTTCTAACGATGTATCATGTGCGTCAAACGGAGATAGTATGCCAAAGTTACGACCCTGGGAAATTGATGTACCAATTTACCCCAACGGGGCCGATATTCTGGCGTTTCATCTCCTAGGGTTAGGTTTTTGGATATTTAGGGTTTTCCATTGTTTCTCAGTAATATATAGGCCTTCGAGCCTCATTATAAGAGGCATTTCAGAGGCCAGTAGCCGCCACATCTCTTCTTAGAGATAAGCTACCAACGCCCTAGCTAGTTTATTTCCATTCTGTCTGTAAGCATTTTTCAGTCATTTGTTATTAATGAAATGAAGTCTTATTTCTGTTGCATCTCTGCGTTTATGTGTATTTCTGTATTTCATTGTGTTCCTACATAAATCTGGATCAGTGGTATCAGAGCGGTCTGCTCGTTCTCGATCTTTCTTTGCATGTCCCCAACGAGGTCGGGGTATAAGGAGTTGGGGCTCGATCTGGTTGAACCTTTGCAAGATCAGTCTCGCAAACCCCGACGACCGCCCATGGGGGAAGAAAAGAAAGATGAGGGAGCAGGAGATCCTATCAAAATGTTTCTCAAGGAGGCCCTCAAGAAACAAAGGAACACGATGATGGACAACTTTGCCTTGATTCTTCAACGGATTCCCACTAGCAGTGCATCGACATCTAACAACCACTCTAGAGGCGCCACTCCTTTTAAGGTACAAGTAAACTTTGACATTCCCATTTTTGAGGGACAAATAGATGCAGATGTCATAGATAGATGGTTGAATCTGTTAGAAGGATATTTCTCGGTTCATGAATTTTTCGACCGAGAAAGG
>JASDQU011404141.1:17902-32021 GCA_032191745.1 Picea mariana
TAAAAGTTTTTTTTTACCTTCGATGGATTAGGGTTGCTAAAATCCTCCCTAATCCTTGAAAAAACAAAATTATTATCATAAATACCTTTCTAACAAGCTATCGATCACCTAAGATGGATCTCATATGAGAAAGTTTGGGCCTTGACAAGGTAATGAACCCAATATTCCACACAAGTCCAAGTGGTGACCATGTCAACTCACCATAATTCTAATATAAGGAGTTAGAAAGATGGAATACAATATATAGTTATATAATCATCATGGACTCTCCAATATGGTTTCAAATCCTAAACCTAACCCTAACCCTAACTCTAGCTATCAAAAACCTAGTAGGAGGAGAAAAGAGCATTCACATTTTCACTAGCCATCAAATGTTCCATAGTATGAGAAAGAGTGTGGAGGTGGTACTAACAAATGAAAGAAACATAAGAATATTTTAAGGAATGTAGAATACCATATCAGCTCATAGCTTCATATATGCTTGGAAATATTTGTATTCTCTATTGTAATCTTCATGATATAAGAAGATGGAAGACACAATCCTTCATTGAATGTTGATTTTCCCATATGCATTTATAAGGTAAATAATTGTGTTTCATTATGTGTATCTTTTTATTGTATTCTATTTCATATTTCACAGTAGTTAAATAATCCAAATGGTGTGGTTTTTTTTTTCTACTAAAGTGTTAAATAATACAAAATATAGTCACATGATCAATCATAGGTTCATTGTAGATGTTTTTGTTAGAAAAATAGGATCGTAGAGAAAAAAAAATGTGGAAATAAAACACAGAAGATACACAATACAACAGAGACATAGATATACATGGTTCACCTAGTGTGGGCTACGTCCACCAAAGAAATTGCTAGGTCCTTCCTTTTTATTATCCAACAAAATGAAGGGATACAACCTACAACCTACCCACTGTAACTTCCTCTTCTTTCTCTCACAGTCTCCTCTCTCAGAATAAAATATTCACACTCATTCACAACTGCAATACAATTCCCTCATAAGAGAGGGTTTCCTTCTAGGGAAAAAAACCCTAAAATAACTTCTACCATCAGATCTGCGACCATATAATGAATGGTCTAGATTGACTACGAAATTACAATATTTTACAAGGATTTCCCCCCTGGACCCCCTTGGCGATAGTTGTACAAGGAAATCCCCCCCACACCCCCCGTTAGGGAATGGGGTCCAAGAACAACTGAAAAAAACCTCTAAATCAAGAAGATAACCAACAATCTCCCACTTGGAGACTGATCACAACAACTCCAATGTTGATGTACCTACTGGAATATACTCCACCTTGGACCTGGAAAATTTATCATCTTCATCTTCATCTTCATGCTTGAAGGCCAACTGAAACTGATAAGGAACTCATTTTCTCCCTGGTTACTCCCTTTGTTAACATGTCTACAGGATTTTGGCTAGTATGTATCTTTTCCAACTTCAAATCTCCATCTTCCAAGACAGATAGTATGAAATGGTACCTGATTTGTATATGCTTAGTATTTGAATGGAAGTTTGAGTTCTTTGCAATATGAATGGCACTCTCACTATCACAGTACAACCTTTTATTCTCCTACTTCTTTCCCAATTCCTCCATAAACCTATGTAACCAAATCATTTCTTTACTAGCCTTTGTAGCAGCAACGTATTATGCTTCTGTTGTTGAAAGTGAAACAACCTTTTGCAGTTTTGAAATCCAACTTATTGTGGTTCCACTTATAGTAAAAACATACCTTGTGGCGCTCCTCCTGATATCTTTATCACCTGCCATATATGAATTATCATAACCCTTTAGAATAGTGTCTGAACCTCCAAAACATAATGCATGAGTAGCAGTACCTCTCAAATACCTGAGAATCCACTTTATTGCCTTTGGATGTTCTTTACCTAGATTGTTCATATACCTTCTCAGAACTCCCACTGCATGTGCAATATCTGGTCTTGTGCAAACCATCGCATACATCAAGTTGCCAACTGTTGATGAATAAGGGACCCTGGACATGTATTTTATCTCCTCTTATTTCTTGGGACACATTTCCTTAGTTAATTTGAAACTGTTGGCCAAAGGTGTACTAACTGGTTTTGCATTATGCATTCTAAACCTATCCAGCACCTTCTCTATGTGCTCATTTTTGGCCCTCGACCAAGTTTTGTGGAAACATTGGTCGTGTTTGATAATTTTTGGAACTTCAACAGGTTGATCGAAGACGGAGCACCCCGGCGAAGCGGAGATCGCAGGATCTCAACCGTTTTGCGGGCTTTTGGGGATTTTAGGGTTTATGTAATGGGTATGGGATGTCAACCCATGGGTTTATTCATGTCTAGGCCCTTTTTGTAATGTATAAATAATTATCTAAGGATGTAAGAATTAGTTATAGTTACTAGAACCAACTTAGTGCAAGAGGTCATTGGCTTAGTGCATGAATAGGGTATGTTAAGACTTGGAGAGCTAAGTGCAAGTGACTGTGTAAGGCTTTGTGTCTTGACCTGATTTTGAGGAAGGTGGATCTAGAGTGTTGTGCACAGATCACCTGTCCAGTGCGGAGTGAGCTATGTGGCTCTATGCCTGTAAGAAGATTGAAGGAGACTAATAAAGAAGAAGAAGAGTTGGTGGACATAGCCCCACACTGGGGTGAACCACGTATTTCCTGTGTCGATGTGCTTTGTGAAGTATTTTTCATGGTGTTGATGTATCTATTTTCTTAGTGCATTATCCTTGATGTTTGATAGATATATCTATGAATTCTTAGTGTTTTATGATTTGAATGAATGTTAGATATGAGCTTATACTAAGTGCTTGTAAGTGTTTGATCTATTTATTACAGCGTTGTTCTGTATTTAGGGTTTGATCTGTGATGTGAATAAGAATCGTAACTTAATGCATATTGTTGGCTAAGTGATCTATTTAGTCTTGTGATCACAGATCTGTGTCCCATCTAGGTTGTAGACACCTGAGTCCTACAACCCCCTCTACCTCTACCTCGGGTGAGACTTGATATGCTTCGCAAGTGTTGCTAAAAGGGATAGTAGTTAGGGTTTTGTTGGTTCTTTGTTGAAGCATTGAACCCTAGGTCTGCCCCTATGCCAAGAAATGGTTCCATTGCCAGGACCTGAAACTATGAATGTTGGGAACTAAAGAAAAGAGGAAGCTATGTGCATAGATCTATTGTTGTAGTGCGCAGTATTATACTTAACTTGTGGAACTCTGTGCTAATAAAGGAACCAGATATGAAGAAAAGAGGTAAGATCTTAAAGCTTTGTGCTTTGATAAAGGTAAGATAAGTGGAAATTTTTTCTTTGAAAGTATGAATCTAGGCATGTTTGATAGATTTTGTCCTATCCTGAAAACTAGGGCACAACTAGAAGAAAGAAGATTTGATCTGAATAGATTTGATAGAAATGGTGAAAGATATGTTATTCCTATGCATAGAAAGAATTTTTGGACTAACAAGTGGGTGCAGGAGCCTAGAACAATTTTTTGTAGATTACAGGTCCATCACTGTGATCCCAGTGCATAGTACAGGAAAGGTTGGGGATCGTTTAAAAGAAAGAGAGGATTGACATTGTGTTATAATTGTAGAATATTGGGACATCTTCCTAAGTAATGCCCTGGTACAGGTCCTATTTGTCTTTGTTGTAAAGTTTTTGGTCATGAGGTTTTGGATTGCCCTAGAATGATTGCTAAAGTTGAAAATATGAACCTGATACAATAAAACTATGAAGAAGGTCAAGAAAATAAGGATATGTTAGAGAACCAGAAAGAATCAGAGACTATGTTATTACAGATGAAATAAAAACTGAATGATCACAAATACATCAATTTACCAGAGGCCTTAAAAGAGAAGCAGTGCATAGAAACAAGAATACGAGACTTCGACATAGACTGTGTTTTGGATGAGGAAACACATGTGAATATTATGCCAGAAACCACTTGGGAAATTTTGGGAAAGCCTAAAATGATTCCTTCATTGGGAAGGATAGGATTATTTAAAGGAAAGATGATAACCCTATGTGGAAGAGTCACTAATGTACCTATGATTTCCCATGGAACATCAACTGAAGAATAATTTGAAGTCATTAAGTTTGTTAAGAACAATGCCCCTTTTGCACTTTTGTTAGGAAAGACCTGGATTGAGAAAGATCAGATCCGAAGGAAAGCAGAGGAAGAAGCTACAAAACAGAAAAATCACGAATGTAGGGACTTCATAGCTAAGAAAATAGAGCGACTAATACAAGAACAAGAGGACAAGTTGAAGTAACTGAGGTCCAGAGAATTAGTTGTCGAAGTTGAAAGAACACAAAGAAATCTTGAAAAACCTATCCATGTAGAAAAGAAGAGCACCCACCCCGAAAATAGTAAGAGAAGAGGTATTATATTCGAACCCTTTGAAAGACCCTCAGCAGTGCGAAGTCACTTTACTAGGAGAATATAAGAATAAAAATGGAAAGAGGAATCCAAAGACTTGAATCACATGGAAGAGGCAAGGAAGCTCAGTAAGAAGAAATCAAAGTTGGAAAAACTGCAGGAAGTTCCATAGAAGTCATCGCAGAAAGAAGGCTTGCCTAACTTGAAACTCATCGGAATAACAGAAATGTGTAGAATGGAACTTCACCACGATGAAGCTATATGACCATTCTAGGCATCTCGACCATTATAATGACACTCCAGAACGGCTTGAAACGCATTTATTTCCAGAAATATCGTCGTTGGACAATTGAGACCGTGCCATAATGGATGGATTCATATTGATTAAGGCATTTCGACCCGTTGAAGGAATCTGTTACGACGTTGGTTATTTATTCTGTCGAATGTTGCACCGGGACCACTTTTGCAACCTGATATATTTGAGCTAACAGAGAATTTATCGTATACCACGTTGTATTGACTAGGCCTCACCATAGATTCGATTACCTTGAGTTTCCATTCGCCTACCGAAGTTATTTGATTATGACTGTGCATGTCGAGCGACCTTAGCATAGTAGATAAATCTATAGAAGATCTATTGATCGACCTCATGCCTAATAAAGTCATGTCTTTAGGTATACATGCATCGTCAATGGATGGATTGCAACCATCCCCCTCGACTGGACGTCGGTCTAGCTGAACCGTGACTGAGAAAAGAAGCGAGCACCGCGACGATCTAGTGAATGTGAAGCAGATCCCGTCGGTCTTTCCCGAATACATCCCGCCTTCGGCTGGAATGATTAGTCATGACAGCGTCCCACATGATTTTGAGTACACCCTCATCACTACGTACCTCCTTAAGGGGATACACACAGTTGGACCGCAATTGGGACTAATCGCAGCTCTCAATATCAGTGATTTTAACCTAGGAGATCGAAATAACTATGCGATGCTCGCACCACATAGGTACCTGACGAAGACAACTGGGAAGAAGCCCAAGATAGTTCCCCAACCATGGATTAAATAGATCGTGTGGTCGATGATCTTAAACATGATGAAGATACCCCACTTCAGCAGACATTAGGAGGTTAACGCGTGCGTTAAGCTCCTCCTGTCGTGCTACCATGGAGGTTATCTTTGGTTGGATAGGCATATCACTATGGATCTGGCACTAATCCACCTCATTACTGGACTAAGCATGCAGGGACCTGACCCTCTAAAATTATACCTAGGAAAGGCGTCAGATCGCTCCTTGGCACAACGCATAAAGGAATCCTACGACGATGTAGAGAAGAGAAAGTGAGGCTACAAGGTAGCCTCTATCCAGGATGCTACGGTGCACCTAGCTTTTCAGTTGATCGCTAGAAAGCTCATTAGAAAGAACTGACCGACACAAGTCACAGGGTTCATAGTTGACCTCACAGGGAAGTGTGTCGAAGGGATGTAGATGAACTGGGTGAGCTACCTCATCAACGAGTTGGAGAAGGATTTTCGCGAAGCGCAGGACCAAAGCTACGAGTTTCACTTCAGCTTGTTGTTTCTTTTAATCACATTTGTTGCTTGGGAGATGCTGGAGGGAGAAACATTCCCAGAAGTCGAGCCATCAGAACCATTGGCTGTGAGGTTTACCACCTTCTGGTATATGAGCGATATGGTGAGGCAATGGAAATCAAATGCAGTGTTCCACGCTTTCTACCTACAACTCAAGCATGCCATTGAATCATTCCCCCAAATGACCCCGAACACCTTGCATATGTACATGCCACTAGAGAAGTTCCATGCAGACCTCCACTTCATCTACATCACTATGTGCAGGGATGAAAGTAAATAGGATTTTTAATTGTACTACAAATTTACTGACGAAGACATGGAGCAGATAACCAAGGAATGGCCAACTGAATTCCTTGTAACGGTCAAAGATGAAGAACTCTCTAACCCCGATAACATTGGAAGTCCTTTGGTCACCCGGACTGAGTATGATGGACCAAGAAATGAAAAGAAAAATAAGAAAAAGGAGGACGTGCAGGACATAGACAGTGAGGAGAAGGACAATGCATTGGAGGAAACTGCACCTGACTCACTTGCAGGAGGAGGAGGTGACGAAGTAAGCCAATATGAAGAAGGGGAAAAAGACAAGAAGGACAAAGGAAAATATACACCGCTGAAGGATCCCCTTATAAAGGTCAAAACATCAAACAAAAGGAAGGTTTCTCTGTAGGAACCCTCAGCACGGAAGAAATCCAGAGCCAATAAGCATTAGTCACGGAACGTGCTCACAGTGGACAATATCCAGCTCATCGTCATAGCTATAGAAGATGCCTCAGAGGATATTATGTAGAGACATGAATCAAATCAAGAGACACTCTATGACATAATCGAGAAAGAACTGAAGGTCATACATCAATCCCTCTCTTTGAGCCACGCAGTGTCTACTACATCGTCGTCATCAGAGAATGTAGAAGTAGGAGATGAGCCTACCCAGTTACGTAGATTAGCAGATGCAACAGAGACTAGACTTCATCAAGTCCAAGAAGAAAAGGAGCATGCCATAGAGGCCTTGAAGCAAGAAAAGGAAGAGGCCTTAGAGCAACTTCAGGTTGCACAGCAAGAAAAATATGACATGAGAGCAAAGTTTGAGGAGGACAGAGAGAAAATCCAGAAAGAAAAAGAACAACTTCTCACATAGTAGACTGTGGTCAAGGAATCCATGACTAGAGAACTTCTCTTTGTGTTGGGCTTGGCACAGATGGAAGAAGAGACAACCGAGAGGCAAGTGGGGAAACTTGTTGAGGCCATTCAGCAGCTTCAAGAAAGAGTAGAAAAGTTAGAACTTCAAGCAGTGTCGAGCACTTCACAAGAAGTGTGGGATCAGAGGGAAGAGACTACTAGGAGCGTCGTAAACAAAATCAGGGTGTTGGCCATAGAATGTAAGCAACTAATTAATTGAAGTGTGCATAATTATGAGCGCCTTGTAGACCTGGAGTTGAGGACATTGGAGGCACATAGTCTAGGAGGTGAAGCAACAGGCATGGATTGTACAAGCATAGATGAAGCTTCTTACTACAGTTGAAAATATGAAGAGGTCGCAGGAGAAGCATGTAGTTCAGCATCAGGTCACTGCTATCCAGAGAAGAGTTATGGAGGTGACACGGAGACTCTAGCTGGTGCAGGACGAAGCCTGCACACTTTTTGAATAAATAGAGGGACAAGGCTAACAATTAGAACAAGTGGCCGTAATAGTGGAACAACACCTGGAAGGGCCTGTCACCGAGCAAGTCCTTCAGGAGTTCATTGAGCAGCAAGCTCTTACAAAGTAGCAAGTCGAGGTAGCTTGAGCTAAGCTCAAGGCCTTCGAAGTAGTATTACCCATATCAGAGTGACTCAGGATGAGTCACAGGTGAGTATTGGGGGAATGTTGTCCCTCGACCAAGTTTTATGGAAACATTGGTTGTGTTTGACCATTTTTGGGACTTCGACAGGTTGATCAAAGATGGAGCGCCCAGGCAAAGCGAAGATCATGGGATCGCCCATTTTGTGGGCTTTTTGGGATTTTTTGGATTTTAGGGTTTATGTAACGGGTATGGGATGTCGTCCCATGGGTTTACCCATGTCTAGGCCCTTTTTGTAATGTATAAATAAGTAGTTGAGGATGTAATAAGTAGTTACAATTACTAGAACCAGCTTACTGCAAGAGTTCATTGGCTTAGTGCATGAATAGGGTATTTTAAAACTTGAAGAGCTAAGTGCAAGTGACTATGTAAGGATTTGTGCCATGACCTGATTTTGAGGAAGGTGGATCTAGTGCATTGTACGCAGATCACCTATCCAGTGTAGAGTGAGATCTGTGGCTCTATGCCTATAAGAAGATTGAAGGAGACTAATAAATAAGAAGAATATTTGGTGGACATAGCCCCACACTGGGGTGAACCACGTATATCCTGTGTCGATGTGCTTTGTGCAATATTGTTCATGGTGTTTATGTATCTATTTTCTTAGTGCATTATCCTTGATGTATGATATATAGATCTATGAATGTTTAGCGTTTTATGATGTGAATGAATGTTAGATCTGAGCTTATGCTAAGTGCTTAGAAGTGTTTGATCCTTTTATTAGTGTTGTTTTGTATTTAGGGTTTGATCTGCGATGTGAATAAGAATCGTAACTTATTTCATATTGTTGGCTAAGTGCTTTGTTAAGTGTTGTGATCATAGATCTGTGTCCCAACTAGGTTGTAGACACCTGAGTCCTGCAACCCCCCCTGCCTCTACCTCGGGTGAGACCTCATTTGCCTCGCAGGTGTTGCTGAAAGGGCCAATAGTTAGGGTTTTTTTGGTGCATTGTTGAAGCATTGAACCTTGGGTCTACCCCTGTGCCAACACTCACCCTAAGACAATGTCAATTCGCGATTTTTATTGTCTCTTGTTATTCTCATACCAAGGATTTTCTTTGCAACGCCCAAATCCTTCATCGCAAATGAATTAGCTAATTTATTCTTGAGAACATTTATATCTTGCACATTAGACCCTGTAACAAGCATGTCATCTACATACAATAGCAAGATAGTATAGCTTCCATTTTCTAGCCTTTTAAAATAAACACAGTGATCAAAATGAGATCTAATATAACCTTGTTATGTCATAAACCTATCAAACTTCAAATACCATTTCCTTGGAACTTGATTTATTCCATACAAACTCTTATTCAACTTGCATACCTAATTTTCCTCCCTTTGACCTCATACCCCTGTGGTTGCTGCATATAATTCTATTCATCCAAATCCCCATGGAGAAAAGTTGGTTTTACATATAAATATTCAAGGTGCAAATCTTCTACTGACACAAGACTTAAAATAGTCCTAATTGAAGTCATTTTAACAACATGAGAAAATATTTCATCAAAATATATACCTTTTTTTTGTGCAAACCCCTTTACAACAAGTCTAGCATTGTACCACATTTTTCCTCCATCTTCCTCCTTTAACTTGTAAACCCATTTATTCTACAATGCTCTTTTTCCTGTAGACAACTGAACCAAGTCCCAAGTCTATTTATTTACCAAGGAACCCATTTCCTCTTTCATGCCTTTCCCCCACTTCTTCTTAGTGCCTACCTACATTGTCTCTTCATAACATTCGGGTTCACCATAATCAGTCAACAATAAATAATACAATGAAGGAGAGTATCGTTCAGGGGGTCTACTTAACCTGGTAGATATTCTAACAACACTTGCAAGAGTTTGAGGTACCTATTTCTCCTGTTGTTGTACATTTTGATTTTATGGTACCTTTGGAATTTTTTTTTCAGTGATCTCATCAAGCACTTTGTATTTTGGTTTTTCTTTTTCCTGTTTCTTTCCCTGCAACTAATCTTTGTACATGACCTTCTCATTGAATATGACATCTCTACTCCTAATTATTTTGTGATTTTCATAATCTCATAAGAGATATCAAAAATAATTAACACTGTATCCAATAAAGGTACATCGTATCATTGTTGTACATTTTGATTTTATGGTACCTTTGGAATTTCTTTTTCAATGATCTCATCAAGCACTATGTATTTTGGTTTTTCTTTTTCTTGTTTCTTTCCCTGCAACTAATCCTTGTACATTACCTTCTCATTGAATATGACATCTCTACTCCTAATGAATTTTTTATTTTCATAATCCCATTAGAGATATCAAAAATCATTAACACTGTATCCAATAAAGGTACACTTCTTGGATTTTGCCTCAATATTTGTTATATTTTCTTTATCAATATGGACAAATGTTTCACAACCAGAAATATTCAAAAATGAATAGTTTAACTTTTTACCTCTCCATGCCTCCTCTGGAATTCCACCATCCAAATAACTTTAAGGTCCTTTGTTTATCAAGTAAACAACAATATCTATAGCATCTACCCAAAACTGTAAGGGAAACCCTGCATGCAATCTCATACTCCTTGCACGCTCTATGATTGTCGTGTTCATCCTTTCTAACACACCATTTTCTTGTGATGTTCCTAGAAATTTCTTCTCTCTATGAATCCCATGGTATGAACAGTAATCATCAAAATCCTTGCTGCAATATTCACCTCCATTGTCTGATCTGAGACACTTCAACTTTTTTCTTGTCTCATTCTCAACCAAAGCTTTCCATTTCTTAAAAGTATCAAAAACATCATATTTTTGTCGGATCCAATAAACCCAAGTTTTTATAGTTGCATCATCAATAAAAGTAACATAATAATGAGAGCCACCAAGAGATGATACTTGAGTTGGTCCCCATACATTTGTATGCACAAGCTCTAACCTTTCACTCGTATTTTCTTTTTTGAATCTAAGAAATATGACTCTATTTTTTTCCATAAACACAATGCTCACATAAATCCAAATCAATTATTTAAGATATGGCAAAAAATTCCTTTTGTGAAGTATATGCATCGATTTCTCACTCATGTGTCCAATCCTATGATGCCAAAGTGTTGTAACCACTCCTGTAGAAGTTAAATATATAGAAGAATCAATATTAACAATACATAAATACAATGTACCTACCTTGTCTCATTTTTCTATCACCGGTGATCCTTTGGTGACCTTCCATGCCTTATCTGTAAATATAGATATACAACCTTCACTTTCCAACTGCCTTGTTGAAATTAGATTTTTTCTTAGATCTAGAACATGTCTTACCTCTTTCAACAACCATTGGTTTCCATTCTTTTTCTTTATTTGTATGTTACCCATTCCAACAATTGTTCATGGTGCGTCATCACCCAAATGACCCTGTCCAAAATCACCTTGAACATAATCTAGAAAATATTTCCTATGGCGTGTGGAATAAAATGAAGCCCCTGAATATACTACCCAAGACTCGAAAATATTATCTACAGAAAGAATCAAAGCATCTTGTAAGTTGTAACACATCACCTATTACATTTTCTTCCTTATTTTTCTCTTTTAGTCCATCTCTTTGTTTCTTTGGAGCTATATAGTCTTTCTTCAGATGTCCTTTCTTCCCACAATTCCAACACTCTATCTTTCCCAGTATGGATTTGGATCTGCCCTTCCTAGAATTCCTGCGGTTCCCTGAGCCCTTTTCTCTATTCTTTTGTCTTCCTTTGTTATCCATGTTTAACACATTACCTAATGTCTCACTTGTGCTTTTCCATCGCATTTCCTCGCTAAGGATAACACCAAAAACATCATCAAAGTTTAGAGTGTTTGAACCAGAGACAAATTTACTTACAACCATGACCAAGTCGTTCCCGCTTTCTGGAAATGAACACAATATTAGAATAGCCTTGACCTCATCATCAAAGTCCACTTTTACATAACTTATCTGTGACACACCCACAACCTATAATCAAAAACTTTCGTTGTTTTCTCAACAATGAGAATCCCCGATTCACGGGTCTTCTATTTACCTACCCGACTCTCTATACATAACCATGGAATAACTCCAAGGTTCTTCTATTTCCCTATCGGGAAATCTGCTCCCACAGTTCTCTCGTGCGATCCCGCTTCCTTGATTTATAGGGGAATCGGAACTCGTGACTTCGCGAGTTCAAAGGTTGAACACTGGGTCCTCGAATCCCCGAGACCCAATGGTCAGTTGACTCGCTAAATTTTCCCTGAAGGATTTCGCTACTCGCAACCTCGTAGGTTGAACTGTCAAACTTTCACCTTCCTATTCTGCGAATCCCCGAGATGTGAGAATTCAACGGAATGTTGACTTCTATCTCTAGGCAGCATGTGTCCAACCGTCGACCACATGGGTCCCACCTTATGCTCTGCCACGCATCAACATGAACCTTGATCTCGGCACTTCGCAACTCGCGAATCCTAACACCAATACTTCGGGACTTCTCGCGGCGAGATCCTGAGGGTTTCGTGCCACCTGTATTCCACTTGTGCTCCGCCATGGCCCACACTGCCTCCAGCTGTCAGGATTTTGCCTCTCGCAATCTCGCGATCCCCGTAGCCAAACTCTTGGGCCTTTTCTCACGAGGCTCCGATACACGATCCCACGTGCAGATCCAACGGTCTTCCCGTGATCTGGATCCAACGGTTATTACCTTCTCGCTTCTCGCGTCCTCGTGACTTTGAATACCCAATACTTGGGCATTCACCCTGTGAACTCCCGATTTTGTGAGATATCTCGATCTCCTCCACCTGTCCTCCTCAGATGGACGTCTCCTAGCCTCTCGCCACTTCGTTGCTTCGTGACCTCGCGTCTCGCAACTTTTAACACCAAACACTTGGGTTTTCAACCTGTGAACTCCCGAGTTCACGAGATCACCGATCTCTGCCACCTGTCCTCTTCGGATGGACGGCTTGGATCTTCTCGTGACTTCGAACTCCCGAGTTCGCGAGATCACCGATCTCTGCCATGTGTCCTCTTTAGATGGATGGCTCCAAATCTCTCATGACTTTGAACTCCCGAGTTCGTGAGATCACCGATCTCTGCCACATGTCCTCTTCAGATGGACAGCTCCAAATCTCTCCCCACTTCGCCGCTTCATGACTTGGAGTTCCCAATACTTGGGTTTTCAACCTAAAAACTTTCAAGTTCGCGAGATCACCGATCTCTGCCACCTTTCCTCTTTGGATGGACGGCTTGGATCTTCTCGTGACTTCGAACTCCTGAGTTCACGAGATCACTGATCTCTACCACGTGTCCTCTTCAGATGGACGGCTCCAAATCTCTTGTGACTTCAAACTCCCGAGTTCGCGATATCACCGATCTCTGCCACCTGTCCTCTTCGGATGGATGGCTTGGATCTTCTCATGACTTTGAACTCCCGAGTTCGCGAGATCACCAATTTCTTCCACGTGTCCTCTTCTGATGGACGGCTCCAAATCTCTCTTGACTTCGAACTCTCAAGTTCACGAGATCACTGATCTCTGCCACGTGCCCTCTTCAGATGGACGACTCCAAATCTCTCGTGACTTTGAACTCCCGAGTTCATGAGATCACCAATCTCTGCCACTTGTCCTCTTCAGATGGACGGCTTGGATCTTCTCGTGACTTCGCCACTCGTGACTTGGAACATCCAACTTTTGGACTCCCATCTCGCGAACCTCCGAGTTCACGAGTTCCCTGGATCTCTGCCACCTGTCCTCTTCGGATGGACGGCTTGGATCCATTTTGCCCCCATTCACGAGGCTTCACCCTCGTCTATCTCCCTAAAGATCTAACGACTGTCGAAATTCCTAGGTCAGATCTGACGATTCAGACCGGTCCCGATGCCGCACCCTTTTCTACTGCTCTTTGGACATGGAAAAATCAATGGTCCAGATGTTCTCATGGAGCCTGGGGGTCTACAATTCAGATTTCCTCGCTATCCACGAAGATAGAGGAAAAAGGTTAAGGCAATTAACGCCCTCGTTCGTTCCTTCGATTTAACGGTCATGAATGATTGTAGGTTCCCCCACAGGATCTCATCCGTTGATCAATACTTATCCTTACGCTGCTACTTCAGGATTTTGAAGAGGGTCATTCCTCATCATACAGGGTTGCTAAGGTTTGCACATCCAAGTCCTTTTTCCCGGTTCTTGGTAAGCCTTTCTAAGAAGGGAATCTCTATGAAGAAATCAAACCCAGGGCACTCCTGGAAACAGACAAAGGGAAACAAATTATCGAAGAGGGACTGGAATGTCTGACTTGGTTCAGCTCACGCATAATCAAATCCATTTATCAACATAAATCATGCCTGG
>JASDQU011404141.1:32041-42769 GCA_032191745.1 Picea mariana
CACTCACTCTGCGTAATGCCAGAGTTCCCCTCGTGTCTACCCTTTCAATCGTCTCTGCCATACGCCTTATCCTCTCGCGAGGTTGCGTGTGGCATGATTACCCTCGCGCCGATCAGGCTTGACGGCTCTACGGATGGGCGGTTCACCATCCCATCCCTCATCAAGCCATCTGCCTACCAGCCTGTGAGGCATTGAATTTCAGGGCCAGCGAGCCGCTTTTGGTTCTCCGGGCTAGTGGAGTCCAAATACGGTGTTTTTAATTCTCGGTGGAAGTTAACGCTACCTTTTCAGGTGCCCTCCACCGCCATCGTGGTCTCTTTTTCTGCACATCCCCTCTCAGCAGTCCTGTAATAAATTCAAAATATTATTCACATTCATTGACCTCTTNAGGGGTGCTCGTTTCCACCCAACCGTAGTCTCAGTGACTCCCAACGGATTTACCACTAGCCACCCCCGAGCTGAGACCATGATGCTCTGAGACTGTGTCTCTCTTCCTGACAGTGACCAGGAGAGAAGGTTGCAATCCTTCCTCTCGGCTATCACTCACTCTGCGTAAAAATTGCCAGAGTTCCCCTCGCGTCTGCCCCCCTTTTCATCGCTCCTGCCATACACCTTATCCTCTCGCGAGGTTGCATGTGGCACGATTACCCTCGCACCGATCAGGCCTGACGGCTCTACGGATGGGTGGTTCACCACCCCATCCCTCATCAAGCCGCCCACCTACCAGCCTGCGAGACATTAAATTTGGGGGCCAGCGGGCCGCTTTTGGTTCTCCGGGCCAGTGGAGTCCAAATACGGTATTCATTCAGGGTGGAAGTTAACGCCACCTTTTCAGAAGCCTTCCACCGCCATCGTGGTCTCTTTTCTGCACATCCCCTCTCAGCAGTTCTGCAGTAAATTCAAAATATTATTCACATTCATTGACCTCTTCCTGCAGGTCCATTTACATCACATATTCATACTTATGAGTTTGCCATAGTCCTTGGCCAGTCCAGTTATATTTACAATCTGGGGGAAACAGGGTGTTACATTATCTTATTAGTAACCATAGTAAATTCATTTAAATGATCTCCAACAGACCCACCTTCTAACATCTTCATATTAAATAATTGTTTCATTAGAAATACCTTATTGAGTGCCAAGGGTTTTTCATACAGTTTATCCAATGTGTCCATCATCTCCTTTGTTGTCTTTTCTTTTGAAATATTGAAATCCATCGACGCTACCAGGCTCAACCATATTGTTCCTAGTGCTTTTCTATCAAGAACCTCCCATTATTCATCCTTCATGGTCGTCGGCTTCTTTGCTATTCCACCCAATTATAGGAATAGATCATTTTGATATAAATAATCTTCCATCTTCATCTATCATAACTGGTAGTTTTGGCCATTAAATTTATCTACCCTAAACTTTCCATCTTCCACCATTTCTCCCATTTGAACCAGGAACCCTCTTTTCCTGCGAGTTACCTTTCTCTCTAATAGCAATTGTTAGAAAAATAGCATCATAGAGAAATAAAATAAAACAAATGTAGAAATAAAACACATAAGAAACACAATACAATAGAGACATAGATATACGTGGTTCACCTAGTGTGGGCTACGACCACCAGAGAAATTGCTAGGTCATTCCTTTTTATTAAAATGAAGGGATACAACCTACAACACACCCATTGTAACTTCATGTTCTTTCTCTCACATTCTCCTCTCTCATAATACAATATTCACACTCATACACAACCACAATACAATTCCATGATAAGAGAGGGTTTCCTTCTAGGGAAAAAAACCTAAAATACCTTCTATCGTTAGATCTGCAACCTTATAATGAATGGTCCAGATTGACTACAAAATTACAATATTTTCCGAGGCTTCCCCACCTAGACCCCCCTGGAGACAATTGTGGGGGGGGAATCCCTCCCACACACCCTCGTTAGAGAATGGGTTCCAAGAACTGTTGAAACAAACCTTTGAATCAGGAAGATAATCAGGCTCCACAAGCAACAATTTTAACTTTAGATCTATTTTGGTGAACCAATCGTTGGAATATACAACGTGGTTTATAGATCATATTGGTATCATATCAATTTTATCTATGTATTTTATGGTTTTGGTCATAATATATGCTTACTCAACTCAATAAATCCAAATTTTTGGGAGATATATACATTTTTTATCTTGATATTGACACAAGAAGGGTGAAACCGCCACAATCTACAAAAATGGATGAAGAGCACGTATAAGAGTTGGGATGTTGGAAGATTAGGTAGTTGAAATTTCTAGGATAATTTCCATTCTAATGGCCTCCCTTGAGAACATTATTGTTCCATTTTCAAAGAACACCAAATCTCATGAGAAACCAGAAAACCATGAGTCAAGAGAAGAGAGGGAAGAAATGAAGTTCAATAAATGAGACTCCAATAACCAATATTCACATCACCATTTTAAAATGGAATCAATGGCTAATATTGATCCCTATGAAAATGAGGTGTCCAAACTTAAATTGAATCATTGGTTGAAAAAATTAGAATTATATTTCAGTGTACATCATGTACATGAGGCATAGAAAATAGCTTTTGTTCAACTTAAGCTAGAATTCCATGCATAAACTTAGTGGGATAGATACACTATGGCCCTTAGGTTAAGTGGAGACCCACCCATAACTAAGTATGAGGTATTTAAATACCTCATCAAGTCCCCAATTTTTACCCTACCGAGTATGAAGAAGAATTAAATTTTAGTGGCACTATTACTAGTAGAAACAAGGATAGAGTGTATAAGAGTACACTACAGAGTTCTAGAAGAAAGCTATCTAGTTAGGAATAAATCCCTGAGACCCAAATACAATCATTAAGTATTTAGGTCATATTCATAGTCACATAAGAAATAAAGCAATGTTATTAATCCCAATACAATAAATGAGGAATGTGTATAGGAATAGTACATTGAATTTGACAAGAATAAGAGGAAACCAAATAGTTAAAATCATACAAACTAGGATGGAGCTTCCAATAAAGGCACGAATACGAAGGGAAAAGGAAAAAAAAAAAGAATATATATGCACTACACATGTCTACAAGGACCATGGTAACCACCATGACCATTGCAACATTGATGATCACAAAATAAAATTGTTGGAAACTACATCCAAAGTTGAATCCTAGCAACTACAAGAAGGAGAATTCCAAGAATAAGAATCTTCTAATGGAAGTGGGAAAGGAGATAGAAAATGGATTAGATGTGGATGAAAATATTATTTGTACAATACTGCAGAAGGAGGTGAACTAAGTAGCCTCCAATCTAAGGAGTGTAATATCTCAGTGTCGACCCTTTGAACTTGATAGCGTTTGTATTGTAAATACGATTTCATTTATAGGTTTTGCTTCACACCAAAATTTGGTTTCCATGGTGATTTTGAATGACATATAAACATTATCATTTTTATTTTAATGAAAGGTTTCAAACTTGGATGACGTAGAGAACCTGAGCTATGATTCCACAAGAGGTGAAATGTAAGAGGGTATTCTTATACTTATGCTTATACCGAGAGGGGGGGTGAATCAGTATACGATACCTTTTAATTTAAATGAGAATTTGCCAATAATTCATTAAAATTAAAATATTAAATGCATGTAAACTCAAATCACAGTACACAGAGTTTAATGTGGAAACCCTTATGGGAGAAAACTACAAAAACTTATCTTTATAAATTTTTGTAGGCACCAACCTGAATATTTTCCAGGTCCTGACAAGCTGCCATCTAGGTCTATATTTGACCTCAAGTTGGATCTAAGTTTCAACTCTCAAACAAGATTTTGTTTCTTTTTTATAACATAAAATTGTTCAGTAACTTCTTTGTTGTTCTATTACAGTTACATAGGCCATATCGGTGCTCTAGCATGTAGTTTTTTTCACAAGATGTTAGCACATGCATACCATAAACTATGTAACACACCTAGAGATATTTTAGAGTAAAATAATGTTGTTATAAACAATAGCATACATGAAAATGAACACAGGTATTTTTGGTCAACATGACCCTGGATAAAACCCCCCTGGGGAAAACCAGTTTGGAATATGAGTGTATATATGTGGAGTAAAGAAGGTGAAATACAACAAGTACAATAAAAAGATGAACCTAATACAATAGCATCTTCAACCAAGATAAAACACAAGTCCAAATGATGAATATGTGCCCTAGGATGGTGTGCACTCCTCACAAGTTGCCAATATCACTGAACTAAAGCACTCTGCCAACTGGAAGCTCTGACAGAGAAACCCTCCCATAGTACTCTGAATCTGTATTGTAGCTCTCAACTAAACCTTTCTTCACTATAATCGGATCTCTATAAGTCCTCCCTACTGTCAGTGTGCCCTCCTCACCAAGTGCACCCTCCTCCAAGCAACATCAACTCCAACAAATAAATGAGGGCCTGAGATTTGTGGTTGCCTCCATGAATAGAAGCGACCAATCTTTCCTCAACTCTAGCCTCCAACCTCATCCTCATTCTCTCTCTCAAACTCTCCAAGTGAAAAAATGATTGAATGAGCTCTTGAGGCAGGAGAATCGCTCCAACTCAGCAATGTGCCAGCTAGACAGCACATCAAAGCGTGCATTTAATGAAGGGAGAGGCACCAGCCCTCTCATTTTTCAAAATTCAGAATGTAATTAAATGATTGTAAGGATGGAAGAGCCAAATCCATGATTTTGTGCAGGTTGTATATAGATTCACCTTTAATGGATGACAGGCTGAAGATATAGATCCGATTCGGATCTGGATGGCCTTTGAATGTAGTTAATGATAATATGTAGCTTGGAGGGAAGAGCTCGAGGAGCCCCTCTTTGAAAAAGACTTTTGTTTTTCTGTTTTCATTAGTAAGAACAGATGAGATTAGGATAGGGAGACTTGAGAGAGAGAGATATCAGGTTAGGTAGAGAGGCCTTAGGAGGTCTTAGAAGTTCTGAGAGAGAGCTTGAGAAAAATGAGACTCGGTTGCAGTCCAGTCTTTGTAATCATCTGTATAGATATACAATTATAATATAAAAGCAGTTTTTCCTGCATATTGTTGTTCATGTGTTTATGAATTTCATGAATGAATGTTGTAGATGTATGATAAGTTTCATTTACAGTATGAATATAGATTTCTCTATATTTGCTTGAGTTTTAATATCATTCTGGGTTTCTTAGGTTGTGTAAGGAGTGCACAACAGAACGTTGGGAGTTATGTAGCCAGCGCAAGGAGTGCGCATCTGAATCTCTTTGTCGAGTTCAGAGGAGAATGTGCCAAGAGGGCACACCAGGATAGTTTACAAACTCAAGAAGAGCCTCAGAGATAGTAAATACTCTGGAGGGGAGACTATGTAGAGAAGGCAAAGAGAGACAGAACTACTAAAGGTTTTGTAGAGCTCTGCCAGGTGGGCATCGAGAAAGTGCAAGGAGTGCATGGAAGGACTCTATTTTGAGTTCTGAAAAAAGAGAAGTGTCCAGGAGGAGACACTTACAGAGTTACTAAACACTATGTAGGCTCAGCAAGGTAGTTCTTGAGAATAAGTCGCCAAGAGAGAAATTATATCCCTTCCAGGAGTGAAAGGGTTGATATAGAGTTATTGAATACTCTGGAGGAATACCTGTGCAAGGAGAGCACCAAGCCAACACTTGGATGAAGTGTTGAAAGATAGCCATATAAAGGCTAGTCGAAGCACAAGGAGAATGCGCAGAGTGATCTTGTTTCAAGTTCCAAAGTTAAGGAGGTCGAACACATAACATGCCAGGCGGGCACTAGAAGTCTTTTAGAAGACACAGAAGGGTGAGGCCCTTAGAAACTGAGCGAGTTGAAAAGATCAAAAGGGATAGCATGAAGTTGCACATAGAGTGCAAGTGTGCACAAGGCCAAGGTCGAGTTTTGTTGCCAAATCTCAGGAGGGAGAACACAGATGAGACCCAAAGTCATAAGGCTCACAGAGGAATCAAAGGTCGAATCCTTTGTAACATTGAAATATTCCAAGTTAGGAAGAAAATGAAATCTCGGGAGGAGGAGCGTTGGCAGCCATTAGATCAGCTACAGAGGAGAAAATCTAGACCATCAGATCCAGAAAAGGATGCATGGCACAAGATCATGAACTCTAGAAGAAATCACTCTGGGAGAATCATGAAGGAGGAGATTGAGATCTGAGATCATCGAAGCCCGAACAACTGAAGAAAGTGACAACCATCGATCTGGAGGAGGACAGGTGTCACCAGATCATGGATTCAGGGGATTGCAGGCCGGAGATTATAGTTTCTAAGATTTGAGATCGCCAAAGGCTGGAGTCCCAAAGAGGACGACAGTCGTAGGTCTAAAAGAGGATGCGTGGTAGCAGATCTGGGGTGTTCATGAAATCAGACATCAAAAGATTTGCAAGGAGTAGAGGAGAAAGCTCGCAAAAGGTGAATTCATGAAATCATTCTAGACCGTTGGATCCAGGGTTACACGTGGCAGAGATCCACACACAACAGAGGACTAGGCACTGGTAAAATGGAGGTGAAGACAAGAGTAAATACCCGAGGAGTTGGGAGCTGAAATTATACTAGTCGTCCCTCATCGGAGGACACATGGTGAGAGATCATCATTTCACTAACTCGCTACTGGAGAAGGTAAGAGGGCAGAGTTTTTAGAACTCCTAAATTGAAAAATCATGATTTGATCACAGCCGTCGGATCTTGGAGCGTCAGGAGCCATTGATCCGGCGTGGGATAATTTCAGGGTTTCAGGGTTTCGGGGATCGGAAGATCTGCGGTGAGAAGTCTTTCAATTTAGCGAATCACGAAGTCCCAAAATATTTGGGAGATGGGGCCTAGTTCCTAGAGGAAGGTCACATCGTGTGCATAGGAGAGAGGGCTAGCGCTTGCTAGGCCTCTAGTCGTGTTTCGGGACTTGGAGGAGTTAGGTGTCTTGGAATGAAAAGCCCCAACATCACGAAATGTGACGTGCCTATTGTGTAGGATTGTGGTCACAAGGTTGTTTTCACATGGAGGGAGCTCATGCCTGGTGTTGTTCGCATGAGCTGAGTTTGCATTTGGACCTGTGTATTTGATTCAAGGTTCTAGCAGGGAACTAATGAGCTATTTTAGCTTGGGAATTTGAGAATGATCCTTGACCGGTAGGTCAGCTGACCTTGTCAAGGCAGAGGTAGGGAATCTGCATCAAGGAGTGAGAACACAGACGAGACCCAAAGTCATAGGGCTTGTAGAGGAATCAAAGGTCGAAGCCTTTGAAACATTGAAATCTTCCAAGTCATGAAGAAATCGAAAGCTCGGGAGGAGGAGTGTCGACAACCATTAGATCAGTTGCAGAGGAGGAAATCAGGATTGTCAGATACAGAAAAGGACCTGTGGCACAAGATCGTGAACTCTGGGAGAATAATGAAGGAGGAGGTTGAGATCTGAGATCGTCGAAGTCTGAACAGCCAAAGCGATCGATAGTCGTCGATCTGGAGGAGGACATGTGTCATGATATCATAGAATTCAGGGGATTGCAGGCCAGATATTATGGGTGCTGATATTTGAGATCGTTGAAGGTCAGAGTCCTGGAGCGGATAATAGTCATACGTCTGAAAGAGGACGTGTGCCAACAGATCTGGGGTGTTTTTGAAATCAGACATTGAAATATTTTCAAGGAGTAGAGGAGAAAAATCATGAAAGGAGAATTCACGAAATCATTCTGGACCGTTGGATCTGGGGTAACATGTGGCAGAGATCCACACACATTAGACGACTAGGCACCGGGAAAAAAGAGGTGAAGACAAGAGTAAATACCCGGGGAGCTGGGAGCCGAAGGACACGTGGCGAGATATCAAAATTTCACTGACTCGCTACTAGAGAAGGTCAAAGGGCAGAGTTTTTAGAACTCCCAAATCATAAGATCGCAATTCGATCACAGTCGTCGGATCTTGGAGTGCTAGGAGCCGTTGATCTGGTGTGGGAGAATTTTAGGGTTTCGGGGATCGAAATATCTGTGGTGAGAAGTCTTTCGAATTCATGAATTGTGAAGTCCCAAAATATTTTTCAGATGGGACCCAATTCCTAGAAGAAGGTCATATTGTGTGCATAGGAGAGAGGGCTAGTGCTTGCTAGGCCCCTAGTCGATTTCAGGACTTGGAGGAGTCAGGTGTCTTGGAATGAAAAGCCCTGACATCATGAAACGTGACGCACCTATTATGTATGCGTGTGGTCATAGGGTTGTGGTCACATGGAGAGAGTTCATGCCTGGTGTTGTTCGTGTGGGCTGAGTTCCATTTAGACCTGTGGATTTGATTCAAGGTTCCAGCAGAGAACTAATGAGCTACTTCATCTCGGGAATTTGAGAATGATCCTTGACCGAGAGGTCAGCGGACCCTATCGAGGTAAAGGTAGGGGGTCTACATCAAGGAGGGAGAACACAGATGAGACCCAAAGTCACAGGGCTCACAGTGGAATCAAAGGTTGAAGCCTTTGAAACAATGAAATCTTCCAAGTTAGGAAGATATCGAAAGCTCAGGAAGACGAGCGCTGGTAGCCATTAGATCAGCTACAGAGGAGGAAATCTGGACCATCGGATCTAGAAAAGGATGCATGGAACGAGATCATGAACTCTGGGAGAAATCACTCTAAGAGAATCACGAAGGAGGAGGTTGAGATCTGAGATCGTTGAAACCCGAACAGCTGAAGTGAGAGACAGTCATCGATCTGGAGGAGGACAGGTATCACCAGATAGTGGAATTCAGGGGATTATAGGCCAGAGATTATGGGTGCTGAGATTTGATATCGCCAAAGGCTAGAGTCCGGGAGTGGACAATAGTCGTAGGTATGAAAGAGGATGCGTGGTAGCAGATCTGTGGTGTTTGTGAAATCAGACATCAGAAGATTTGCAAGGATCAGAGGATAAAACTCGCGAAAGGCGAATTCGTGAAATCATTATGGACCGTTAGATCCGGGGTGACACGTGGTAGAGATCCACACACGTCGGAGGGTTGGGCACTAGGAAAATGAAGGTGAAGAGAAGAGTAAATACCCGGGGAGCTGGGAGACAAAACGATCCTATCCGTCCATTGTTGGAGGAAACATGGCGAGAGATCAACATTTTGCTGACTCGCTACTAGAGAAGGTCAAAGGGAAGAGTTGTTAGAACTCTTGAATTGTGAAATCGTGATTCGATCACAGCCATTGGATCTTGGAGTGCCAGGAGCCATTGATCCAGCGTGGGAGAATTTCAGGGTTTCGGGGATCGAAAGATCTGCGGTGAGAAGTCTTTCGACTTTGGGAATCGTGAAGTCTTGAAATATTTGGGATATGGGACCCAATTCCTAGAGGAAGGTCACATCGTGTGCATAGGAGAGAGGGCTAGCACTTGCTAGGCCCCTAGTCGGGTTTCGGGACTTGGAGGAGTCGGGTGTCTTGGAATGAAAAGCCCTGACATCACGAAACCCAATGTGCCTATTGTGTAGGCTTGTGGTCATAGGGTTGTGGTCATGTGGAGGGAGCTCATGCCTAGTATTGTTCGCGCGGGATGAGTTCGCATTTGGACCTGTGGATTTGATTCAAGGTTCTAGGAGGGAACTAATGAGCTATTTCAGCTTAGGAATTTGAGAATAATCCTTGACTGGGAGGTCAGTGGTCCCTATTGAGGCAGAGGTAGGGGGTCTGCATAAACTCTCCTTTTTCCTTTGCACCCCTCTTAAACCTCCATAAGGAAACCTAAAACTTGGAGGGATGAGATCATCCCATCGCATGTCTAATCAAAGGTTGAGATCATCCCATAATAATCTCACTCTCAAACCCACTTTGGGTTAGTTCCCTAAGTTCACTTTATGTCTCTTAATTCACCCACAAAGTGAATTAATATTCATTTAGGATAAAATGACTAAATTTTACTTTTGACTTAAATATCCTAAGTCATAGTGAAATTAGACATAAAGTACTTCCCAGATGTGTTTAGGATCTCACAAACACATGGGAAACACTTCCCAAGGTACATAAATCTCAACACTCCCTCTTACCGAGGAAAGTGTTTGTCACCAAGCCCATCATGTCTCTGAAGTAGACATGTTTTCTCCTTGGTAGAGCCTTGGTGAGGATGTCTTGCGACAAAAGTACTCTTTCATCGCAACATGCAAGAAAAAAAGTTTAATTTTTCTAAATCCACCCTGTATTCGTCGCTATATCGACGCATGTACTTTTACTAAATTATTATGGTCAATGTTCGTCACAAGAGCGACGCATGTAGTTTGTTCGTTGCAAGAGAGACGACTGGCCTAACCTTAAAATTGACCATTAAAAATGACCTAAAATAAATAGGTAAAAAAAGGAAATATTTTTAGGTCACGGTCGTTGCAATTGCGACGATTGTGACCTAAAATTGGACTATAAATATTTGGCGATTTAACAATGTTTCGACAATATTGCTATAACAACAATGGTTCTGAAAGGGTATTTTTGTGTGGAATAATGTCGCAGAATGTTTTAGAGGTGTGGAAAAAAGTAAAGCGGGTGAGAAGGGTGATGGTAGATGTTATTGCCCTTGTAAAAAATGTTGCCTCATACGTCCCGTAAGAATTTTAATAGCAACAGCTACAAAACATTGTAGGAAATATGGGCACATTGATGGCGGTTTGAATGAATATCATCCCATGTTAATTAGCTATATATTCATTATCTTTTTTTATTTTGTCAATTTTATATAAAATTATATGTGTGTGTGTGTGTGTGTGTGT
>JASDQU011404142.1:0-42914 GCA_032191745.1 Picea mariana
TATGTGGATGTAGCCCTAGAGAGAGGGTGAACCAAGTATATTTTTTGTTGTATGTGTGATTGATGCCTGGATCTTTGTCATTGTTATAATGTTATTTGCATTATTGTGTTGGATTAGATATATAGCTGCGCAGAGTAGATCTAGCTGCTAAGAGATGTATGAATGTTGCATTATTGTTGTATTAGTTCCACTTGATATTCCCTTGGTTGTAGACATCTCTATCCTGCAACCCCCCTCTTAGCTGCTTCGGGTGAGGTTGCATCTGCTTCGCAGGTGTTGACGGAAGGGCCAGTAGCTAGGGCTTGTTGGTGCGCTCTTGGAGTAAACCCTGGGTCTGCCCCTGTGCCAACAAATGGTTCCATTGCCGGGACAGTAATCTTTTTAAGGGAATGTCAAGGTGGTTCCCATCAAAGACCAAGATTCAAAAGTGGATAGAGGATCAAGAGAGGGACTTTGTTGAAGCCCAGAAAAAGAACCCTAAACTGAGTACTAAAAATTGGCTACAAAGATACATTTTCACCAACATTCATGAGATCTTCTTTGGGGGAATCCACCAGGGGTTGTTTGAATGGTTGGTTAGGTTAGTCGATACCCAGTTCAAGATTAGATCTAGACCTCCTATGGTTTGGAAACCGGCACTGATCCAGAAGGTCAAGAGAGTTGCCAATGATGTATCCAGAGCAGTAGATCATTGGTTTGAAATTACCATTGGAGGGTATATCACTGAGTTTTTTGTTGATAGAACAAAATCGTATAGCCAAGTGGAGAGATACTTTTTCAAAGGACCTAGAGGAAAATTTTTGCACTTTCTAAAGCTAAGAATCAAGATGCTCTTGCATGAAAACCACATCTTGAAGATACAGTAGATTGATCGGACATGAAAAGGATAATGTTCAAGATCTCAGACAGCGACAGTGACACAGAAGCAGGACATACACACAGTGGGAAAGTATTCTGAGGCGTTCACCTTGAGAACTTGTTTAAGAAAAACTATGGAGAAGAGGGTTTCTACAGTGGATAAGAGGTAGATCTAATCGACAAAGAACATTCAAAGCCCACCAGAACAGAAGAAGGGGAAGCTGAAGACTTTCGCTAAAGCAAGCCAGAAACCTCAGGAACTGCACGGACTATCGAAGTAAGTAACATTAATATTCCTATTGTCTCAACAGTACTTAATGGTCAGAATAGTCAGAACCACCAGAGTCCTCAAAGCACTGTTACTAGTAGCTTAGCATCTACTCAGACAAGAAGCCCAGTCATCTATATGGCATATGAAATGAGGCTCCCTATCTTTAGAGGAGATGGATCTGAAGATCCATATCAGCATTGGTTTCTGTGTGAAGCAGTATGGAATATTAAAAGTATCACTGACGAAGCCATCAAGAGAACCCAGTTCAGCACTATGCTAAGGGACCGCGCACTGAGCTGGTACATGAAACCTGTCCAAGGACTGACACAGCCTAAGCCACTGAACGATATCAAGAATGCACTGATTGTGGATTTTAAGAAACCTATGTCGGAGTCACAATGTATTACAGAGCTAAAAGAGATCAAACAAAAGGTAGTAGAACTTGTTTGGGAGTTTGACTAGAGATTCAAGACCCTAACAGGAAGATTAACTTTTCAGATCCTTGATGAACAAAACAAAGAATGGTTCATCGATGTGTTGTTACCACACATCAGAGTCCCTCTGATGTAGAAGAATATTGCATTGAAGGCAAAATCTTTGGAAATTGCCATGAAACTTGAATCAACACCTATGGGAGAATCGAGCTCAAGCATGAGCCAGATCTTGAGTCAACTAACCAGTTTGTCTTTACAGGCTGAGGATAAGAAGAAATATAAAGGAAAAGAGAAAAGGGAAGATGTATGGTGTGTGAGATGTAGATCAGAAGGTCATGATAAGGAAAATTGTCCCTTATTCCATGAGTATTTGGCCTCAAGAGCGTCGAGCCCCTTGAAGCAAGTTAACTTGCCCTGGTGTGATGTGTGCAGAAATAGACATCACCCAGGTGAGTGTTATTACATGCAGAAGTATGTTCAGACACCCACAAACTTGTACTACACATTTTGTAAATCAACATGTAATGATGATCTAGATTGTAGAGCTTACGATCTCATGCATAAGAGGTCGAGAGACATATACAAGATTCAAGGTGAAGTACAACAAGAAGGAAATACTTTGCATTACAACTCTCCAGGGAAAGGAAAATTCACTCCTTGTGGTGGATACAAAGGACGAGGAGNTTTGGCCTCAAGAGCGTCGAGCCCCTTGAAGCAAGTTAACTTGCCCTAGTGTGATGTGTGCAGAAATAGACATCACCCAGGTGAGTGTTATTACATGCAGAAGTATGTTCAGACACCCACAAACTTGTACTGCACATTTTGTAAATCAACATGTAATGATGATCTAGATTGTAGAGCTTACGATCTCATGCATAAGAGGTCGAGAGACATATACAAGATTCAAGGTGAAGTACAACAAGAAGGAAATACTTTGCATTACAACTCTCCAGGGAAAGGAAAATCCACTCCTTGTGGTGGATACAAAGGACGAGGAGGAGGAGGAGGTATGGGCTGAGGTTGAGGACAAATAATCTATTATAACTGGGCATATCCAGGACACTTAGCAAGGGATTGTCAGAACCCTTGCACAACCTACAGTTATTGTAACTCTTTTGAGCATGTCATAGAAGAATGCCCTGTGCTACTGACTAAGCTTCAGGAAAGACAAGGACCCCAGCAGAACCCACAAGTACAACTGATATATGTTGAATCTCGTGGAACCGAACCTAGAGTCGTTTTCGTTACCCAAGGAGGCGCTGGTATATGAGAGGATAGAACAACCCAAAGAAAGATCGCAGAAGAGTCAGGTATCAGGAAAGATGAGGAGAATACATTGGATTTTGATGCAAAGAAAGAAAGACGAATCTTTGAGGAAGAAAGACATGAGTTCAAGAGGAACCAAGGATCCTCATCTAGAACACAACCAGAAGTAAAAGAGTATGGAATGCCTCAGGGATTTGATCAATCGACTATGCATAATGAAGGAAAAGAGGTAAGTGTGCTCATCGAATTTTTGTACACTTGTCTTAAATTAATTCAGGATGAGAAAGCTATACAAGAGTTACAGAACCTAATCAGGCAGTATGAGCTAGGAAAGGTAGAATCCTTTCTGAATAGGGCAGTACACCAGATTGGTAAGAAGAGAAGAATGAACAAAGAATTACATTTGAATTCTCAAATAGGAGAATATGATATAGACTATGTGGTCCTCGACTTAGGGTCGGAGGTCAATGTCATGACGAAGAAAACTTGGGCACTGATGGGAAAAACCAAGCTGATATACTCCCCTATCAGGCTTCACATGGCTAATCAACAAGTTGTCATCCCATTTGGACGATTGGAGCATGTCCTCATGGACATCGACGGAGTTAGAACATTTGCAGACTTTGAGGTAATTGAAATTGTTGATGATAGTTTCCCTTACCCTGCATTACTAGGAATTGATTGGGCCTTCAACAATTCTACTGTGGTCTATTTAAAGAAAAGACGCATGAAATTTGAAGGATATGGTCTTAGGGTCACTGCACCCTTAGATCCAGATGAAGCTCCGCGGTATATAGAGCCCATTAGAGAAGAAGACTACGCATATGAGCTGGAAAACATCTATAAATTAATAGCCAGACAATAGGATTACATTAACCCTATTGTCGATGGGAATCTAAGCTGGAAAAGTCACATCACATGTTCATCAGATTTAGAAGAAGCACTGTAGAACTGGTAGAACTAGATATATGAATTATCCACAAGGAGATTTTCTCGACTGACCAGAGAAGTCCGCTGGATTGGTACAACAACAAGTAACTTACTTACCTACCTTCGATGGTCTGAATCCTTTAGAATCCTTCTTGATGGACTTTGAAACAATTGTACCAGCACAAAAAAGGTTGTTGGCTATGGACGAGGCTCTGAAAGCTACATCGTCAAGATGGTGGGCGACACATAAAAGCGATATCACAGAATGGACACAATGTCGAACCTTGATGACAACGTGGTTTTGAGCACAAGTAGGAAGCTAGGTCGAAGTTGCCCAAAGGACCATGTACGAAGCTGTGAAGAGGCCTGGAGTGACATTCCTTGAGAACAATGGGTACATAGATTCATTAACACGTTGGACACGACCCCCATTAACTGGTATCTTCAAGCAGAGTTGCGCCTTATCATCGCAGATTGGGAAGGTATGCTTCATAATTTTGTAACCACCTTTTTGTTTGAAAGTGAATTTCCCTTAGAAGATCAAGCATTAAACAATGTGAGGAAGAAAGTATTTAAAGAGTCATATAGCCTCCCATTGAAGCAAGAAGAGGATGAATGGACTACACCATTCTAGAAATTACAAGTATGTTACAACGTTAATGCCGACGAAGATGATGATTCGAGGAAGGTAGACATTGCTGAGACAGAAGGCCACAGGAATGTGGAAGGACCAGTAGTTAAACTGCCATTCATTGGACAGCTGATCAATATAAAGAAAGTTAATATTGGGACAGAGGAGACACCGAAGCTTGCCAATGTCGGAGATTACTGGGATGCTACTACCATTGACAAAATTACAGAATTACTGCACGATTATCAGGACTTGTTTCGGACCAAGTTCATTGATATGAAGGGTATCAAAGGACCTATGGGAGAAATGAAAATACCTTTGAAACCATCTGCAAAGCCAATCAAGAAAATACCCTACAGATTGAACTGGAAATATAAGTAAAAAGTGAATATTGAGCTCGATAGAATGCTAGAAGCAGGGATTATTGAACCTGTCAAAGAGTCAGAGTGGATCATCCCTACGGTAGTACAGAACAAGAAGACAGGTGAGATCAGAATATGTGTGGACCTCAGAAAGTTGAACGATGCTTGTTTGCATGACCCTTTCCCTACACCATTCAAAGATGAAGTATTACACAATGTGGGAGGCTAGGAGGTATATTCTTTTACAGACGGGTTTTCAGGATACCATCAGATCTAGGTTGCCAAGGAGGATCGCCACAAGACCACATTTTCCATAGAATGGGGATCCTACCAATACACAGTGATGCCATTTGGATTGAAGAATGCCCCAACCATATTTTCTATGGTGGTGGTCAAAGTGTTCAAAGAATTTTTTCATAAGTTTTAAGAAGCCTATTTTGATGACTGAACTGTTTTTAGTTTGCTGAAAAATCATGTTGAATGTTTAAGGCTAATGTTGGATAAATGCAGGGAATGTCAAATAGCTTTGAATATGATGAATTGCATCTTCTTCTCACCATTTGGAGTATTATTAGGTCATATTGTATGCAAGCAAGGATTGTTGGTGGACCCATCCAAAATTGCAATTATAGTTGATTTGCCACCTCTCACCTCAGTCAAACAACTATGCATTGTGCTAGGACATACTGGCTATTACAAGAAATTTATCAAAGGATATGCTCAGATTACTACGCCAATGGAGAAGCTATTAAAGAACGACCGTCAGTTTGGTTGAACAGAAGAATGTCAACAGAGCTTCGACACACTGAAACAAAAGATGGTGACTGTGCCTATTCTGGTCTTTCTAGATTGGAATAAGGAATTTCATGTGCATGTTGATTCATCTTCCATTGCATTNATGTGGATGTTGATTCATCTTCCATTGCATTAGGAGCAGTACTAGCACAACCTGGAGAAGGGTACATTGATCATCCATTAGCATTTTCCAGCAGAAAGCTATCCACAACTGAAATCAATTATACTACTATAGAGAGAGAAGGATTAGCCATGGTGTACGCGCTGCAAAAATTCCGCCATTACTTACTAGGAGGACACTTTAAAATGTTTACTGATCACTCTACACTGAAGTATTTGGTCAACAAGCCAGTATTGGGGGGGAGAATATGGAGATGGATTCTCCTGTTTCAAGAATCTGATTTTGAGATCATAGCTAAGCTAAGAAGAATGAACAAGGGACCTGACCACCTGTCGAGGTTGGAACATGGAGAAGAACCCACCAATCTAGAGGATATGCTACTAGATGCACATTTTTTCGCCATCAGGAATATGGATGACCACTTCACAGACATAGTCCAATTCTTATCAATAGGAATGGCTCCAAGTGAATATACAATTTCCTAGAAGAAACAGCTAGTGGTACGCATTGCATAATTTTCACTGATAGTAGGTCATCTATATAAGATGGAACTTGATGAGATACTAAGAAGATGTGTGATGGAGGMAGAGCACCCACTGATCCTCGTAGAATCTCATGAAGGCATCGCAGGAGGACATTACGCAGGCAAAGAAACTGCGCAGAAGGTTCTGTGAGCTGGCCTTTGGTGGCCTACTTTACACAAAGATGSTAAAGAGTATACCATAGCCTGTGATGTATGCCAGAGAGTTGGAAAACCATCCAGACTAGACGAAATGCCACTAGCACCATAGATGACCCTACAAGCATTTGAAAAATGGTTCATTGACTTCGTGGGACCTATACACCCACCAGGAAAGTGCACAGGAGCAAGGTATATGATCACTGTGATAGAATACCTAACTAGATGGGCCGAAGAAAGAGTAGTAAAGGACTTTAGCGCAGCTACAACCGCACGTTTTATATTTGATGACATAATAACAAGCTTTGGATGCCCTAAGACAATTATGAGTGATCAAGGAACTCATTTCATCAACAAGACAGTTGAAGCCCTGACTGAAGAATTTGCAGTCCACCATCAGAAGATTACACCTTACCATCCATAAGAAAACGAAATGGTTGAAGCATTCAACAAAATATTGGAGACAACATTGATAAAGATTTGCAGTGTGAACAAGGATGACTAGGATTTAAGAGTACCAGCAGTACTCTGGGCTTATATAACCACTTGCAAGAAATTAACAATGCAGACGCCTTTCAAGTTGGTGTATGGTATTGAAGTTGTTGTCCCGATGGAGTACTTGGTACCGAGCTTAAGAATTGTTTCATTTACAGACATGTATGATACTGGCATTGTTCGTGAGAGGCTTTCCTAGCTGGTTGAACTAGAAGAAGACAGATTTATGGTAGGATTCCATCAACAGGTATAAAAGGAAAGAGAGAAGGCCTACCATGACAGACACATCAAGAAGAAGGCATTTAAGCAAGGTGATTTAGTACTGGTGTATGACAGTAAATTTCTAAAACATTCAAGGAAGTTCAGAACGCATTGGCTTGGACCATATGAGATCACCTACGTTATAGAAGGAGGAGCTGTGCAACTGAAGACATTGAAGGGAGAATGGAAAGAGGGATTAGTAAATGGGAATCAACTGAAGTTGTACTATGACAACCAGCTGCCTCGCAACTCTCAGTAAAATCAAGGAAGAAAAGTGACTAGGTACCAGGTGCAGTTGAAATTGGGTACCAGACACAAAAAAGATAGTATGCACAAGGATGGGAAGGAGACATGGAGTAGAAAGCAAAGTCTGCACTCCGCAATCCAATGTCGAAGTGACATGAAAAAATTAGAACTGAAGTGCCTCGGGATGAGGCACGGGTGAGTGTTGGGGGCCTGTTGGCCCTTGGTGATGGAAGGAAGCGAATATCGAGGAAGAAAAGGTCAAACGCAAACTATGTGGGAGACACGGTGACTGTCACTGGGTCGAAGTAAGAAAAAGAGAAGAAAACATGGAGCGAAGTACGAAAAATCAAGTCGTTGAATGAGGAGATCATGGATGAGAGATCAACAAGAGAAAATAATCATAGAGAACTCAGCAAGTAGAGAAAGCCACTATTGGATGCTTTGGAGCACCGCGCGAGAAGGGAGGAAAGATAGGCTTGCGAAGCCCTGAAAATGTGGGTCAAGTTGACCTAGGGTTTTAGACACCTAGGGTTTTGGGTAATTAGGGTTTTGACACCTAGTTTTTGACCTAAGGGTGTCGGTGAGGGACTATAATGTATAAATAGAGGTTGAGAGGACCTAGGTTGGGTCAGTACTAGTGTTAGGTGTTGATATTGATTGGTGTTGGTTGAGAGATTATTGTACTATGAGAGAAAGGAGTGTTGAGAGTGAGAGCCTTCTGGTATTGTAAGATCTTCAGCTGGGTGCGAAGATCAAGTCCTGTAGTTGGGTGTGCAGGAAGGTGGGAGACAGAGAGAATAAGAGAGAAGATATGTTGACTAAGAGCATAGATCAGAACTATAATCTTTACCTTAATATATCATAAGCACATTTCTGTGGACATAGCCCTATAGAGAGGGTGAACCATGTGTGTTGTGTGTTGTATGTGTTATAGATGTCTGGATATTTTTCATTGTTATATTTTTATTTGCATTATTGTGTTAGATCAGATGTATAGCTGTGCAGAGTAGATCTAGATGCTAAGAGATATATGAATGTTGCGTTATTGTTGTATTAGCTCCACTTGATATTCCCCTGGTTATAGACATCTCTGTCCTGCAACCCCCCTCTTAGCTGCTTCAGGTGAGACTGCATCTGCTTCGCAGGTGTTGCCGAAAGGGCCAGTAGCTAGGGCTTGTTGGTGCGCTCTTGGAGTGAACCCTTGGTTTGCCCCTGTGCCAACAGCCCCAAATCTGGCACCAAGTAGACTCTATCTTTGTATAATATGACATTGTCAATGACCCTATACCTATCATCCTGTATCTATCCATCCATCGCCTCACAAGAGAACTTGTTCTTGGAATATTCCACTAACAAGTGGGATTTCCAATCTACTAAAATCTATAGAAAAGAACAGGTCGCAGGTCTCCTCGATAGTGCATCAGCCACAATGTTCTTCTTCTCCTTGACATACTCTATGTCGAATTCAAATGCCTATACCTTTGTCACCCATTTCTATTGGCGCTCATTGAAGTCCTTCTGCTCATAGAAATACTTCAAGCTATTGTGATCCGTCTTGACCAAGAATTTGTTGCCCACCAAATATTGTCTGAATTTGGTCAAGGCATGCATGATTGCCAACATATCCTTGTCATAAATGGAGTACAACCTCTCGGGCTTACTGAGCTTCCTTCTCTAGAATACAATGGGGTGTCTTCCCTGCATCAAAATTGCCCTGATACCCTCGCCAGATGCGTCACACTCTAGTACAAATGGCAAGGTGAAGTCTGGTAATGCCAATACTCGACAAGTGCTCATGAATTCCTTCATGTGATCAAAGGATTTCTATGATTCCTCGCTCCATATGAAATCCCCATGCTTGGTAAGATCCGTCAGTGATGCTCCAAGATGAGAAAAACCCTAGACGAACTGCATGTAATAGCTGCACATCCCGAAGAAACTCCTCAACTCTGTTACGTTCCTAGGCATTGGCCAGTCTAGAATGTCCCTGATCTTTTCCTCGTGCACTTGTACCCCCTGTGCACCTATGATATGGCATAAGTAAAGAAACTCTGTCATACTGAACTCACACTTGGACTCTTTGTCATATAATGATTGTGCCTTCATGATGCTCAATACCTCATCCAAGTGCCTCATATGCTCCTGCCATGTCTTGTTGTAGACCAAGATGTCGTCGAAGAAAACCAAGACTTATTTCCTCAATTGATCGCTGAATATGTGGTTCATGCAAGATTGGAACATGGCAGGTGCATTGGTTGCCCCAAATGGCATAAACAGGAACTCGAAATGTCCAAAGTGACATCAAAATGTCGTCTTCTCTATTTCCTATTCTTAGATACTGATTTGGTGATACCCAGAGCGTAGATCAATATTTGAGAAGAAAACTGCCACATGTTGTTCATCCAAAAACTTGTCAATGCGTGGGATATGATATCAGTTCTTGATGTTTTTCTTGTTCAAGGCTCCGTAATCAATGCACATCTTCATGGTGCCATCCTTCTTCAGAACTAGGACAACTGAAGAAGTGAATGGGCTGCTGCTTGGTATGATGTGTCCCATCGCTATAAATTCCTTGATTGCCTTCTCTATCTCATCCTTGAACCTCCTAGGATGACGATAGGGGGGGGGGGGTGATCATCGATTTTTCCCCCTCTTCCAACTCAATGGTGTGCTCAAACCCCCTATTAGGTGGTCTCCCTGGTGGAATCAACTCAAAAACTTGTTGATGTCATCCCAACAAATTCTTGATCTTTGTATGATACTGTTGTCGACCCTCTAAATCCTTCCGCGTAGTGATCAAACACTCGACGACATATGCTACTTCCCCATGTATGAATATCCTCTTCATCCTCTTGAATGAAACTGTCCTAGGTGCTCCTGTCGACATACCTCTTAGAACAACCTTCTTCCGGTCATGGTCTCTAAATCCCATCTCCAAGGTTTGGTAATTGGTGGTGATTTTTCTCAAGGTAATCATCCACTGGACTCCCAACACAACATCTGTGTCAGATAGGTCAACCACATAAAATGTGTCTCTCACTGTATAGTTGCCTAAATTTACCTCCAAGTATGGAAATCTGTCTAGACACTCCACTGTGTGGCCATCTGCTACTGCAACGTTAAACCCCTCAAACTCCTCTGTCTGAAGTGTCCATCTCGATACTAGTCAAGCATCGTTGAAGTTGTGGGTGGCCCCACCATCTATCAGGGAAATTTCCCATTTCCCCTAAATAGTCCCTTTGATATGGAGGGTATCATACCTAGGAACACCAGAAAGGGTCACTATGACTCCTCCCTTTGCTGGTTTCCTCCTGTTAACCTACTCAGGCCGCTGTGGGACTATTGGAGGATGGGCTCTTGCCAATGTCGGTGGTCTACAGGGAGGCTGCTCCTCTGCCTGTGGTGACTCCTCCTCTGAGCTAGTGGATCCACTGTCTTGCTCCGCCTCCTCACTATCCACACTGTCTGTTTCCACATCAATATTATGAATCTCTCCCTTTCCCATGCACCAATGGCCTGGGAATTAAGGTTCTCTACAGTTGAAGCAAAGCTTCTTCCTCATAATCTCTCTCCTAGTCTCATCATCCAACTTCTCCCTGCCCTTCCATTCTCTCTGGAATGGCTTCCTGTCTCGATCCTTCTAGGGTACGAAGGGTTTGGAAAAGGTTTTAGTCTTTGGCGCTGAGTCTACCAAATCTCGAGTGAAAAGGATGGAAACCTACAAGGTGGGAGGCTTGTATGCCTTCACCTAACCTCTCAAAGGCTCGGTGAGTCCCTCTATGAATAGCATGATCATCCTGGGATCTGATATATCTGTCACAGCCACAGATACCCGCTGAAACTTTGTGATGAACACCTCTATTGTGCCAGTTTGTCTCAATTGGGCTAGATCCCTTAAGTGGATCTTGGTATCCTTCCTTTCAAACCCGTCCATGAGCCTCTCTGTGAACTCCATATAAGAAGTGATGCAACTATGACCCAATGTCACCAATCCATGATACCACCACTCATGTGCCTCACCCTCCAAGTGTAAGGTCGCGAAACTGATGGCCTCTGTCTTGGTCATCTGGTTGAGCTTGTAGTATGTGTCTAGCTTCTGTACCCAAGCTCTAGTAGTGCATTTGGACGATTCGTCGAAAGAAGGTATGGTGAGTTTACCAACTTTTCTAATGAAATCCATGTTATGCCCCTGCTGTTGTTGCGGTCCTCCTCTCTGTAGCTCTCTGGGGTGGTTCCTGAGTCTGAGTCCACAGTACTCGACTAGGGTCACGTCCTATTGGAAGTCATGACCCAACTAATATAACTACCTGCCAAGGTATAAAAGGATTAAAAGAACTGATAAAAAGAATGGGATTGATACCCCATTATAGGTGTTTTGGCAACAATTGATCGAGGTCTTATTTCAGATGTTGCATACTCCTTCCTATACTCTACAATTTCCTCTGCATGAGTGGGTGGCCTCTGTGCTATCGATGGTGGTGCTACTACCGGGGGTGCCCTTTGTAAATTAGGAAGCAAGGGTCTGGGAATCTTACTTGTAGAGGTGTATGTGCGAGAGGGTGACTGGGGTCTATTGCCTGCTCGTCAGTTCCCCTGTGCTTCATGCGGGACTTGTGTGTCTGGGGTGCCCACTCTAGCCAATCTATCAACCACATGTGACAAGGACTGATACATGGTCCATTGACTATCTAACATATCATTGATAACCTGCATGAAAGTTGTCTTTGGATCTACGGGGGCCTTGCCACTACCCTCCAGTCACTCATATCTGCCTCCTAGAATTCTCTCTGCCTCGCACTCACCCTCACGCTTTGCCCCTCTCTTTGCTTCTATGTGTTCCTCTTCCTCTTCCTCTGAGCTAGGAGGAAAAGGGGGAAATTCAACCCTATGCCTTCTTTCCTTATGCCTGTTGTAAGTGACATATTCGTCAGCTACGTGTTCATGGCCCTCTGGGTCTTCTGCTGCACTCATTGTCTTTAGTCACAGGATGGTAGGACTAAAGCTCTGATACCACTATAATGTTCCTGAATTGGCTAGTCTAGGAAACGCTGCTAATGTGTGTGTAGGATTAATCGTTTACAGGATATAAACGATCATACAAATAATAAATGTGACAAAGGGCTGCAAAGTTTGTATTATGATATCTCTGTGGATTACAAAATGGATGAATGTGGCTGAATAAAATGAAAACACTCAAATAGATCAACAGACAAAGGATCTTAGCCGGAATACAAATAAGAAACTAAAATATAATACCCATAATATGGGAGCACTATGGAATCAATGGATGCGTTGCGACTATGGTAGCTTTGACGGTAACTGCTGGTAGTCTGGAAAGTTTTCCCTGGGAGCTATACTTCTCGAAATGGTCTGGAAACTATCCCAAATGATGCACCCTACCCTAGTCCTCAGTACTAGTAACTGTCAGACCCTTCTGTTGGTGAGTTTGGACCACGGATGAATCCCCCCCGGGGGAATGAGCGCCTCTTTCTATGGAAAAATGCGTCCTAGTGATTCCACTGTCGAAATCAGACAAGATCTATCTTAAAATGACCGGCTTGGTCTACTAGGAAATGGGTCGGAAGGGTATCCCTGAATATGGCYTGATGCTCGCTCTAGAACCCCAAATGTATCTATCAAATGTGTCACACATCCAAGTCTAGAAAATGTGCCCCATTTGATTCCACTGTCGGAATCTGATGAGGAACTAGGAAAAAGATGCACCTTGCCTTCATCTCAAATGGGTTGGAGGAAAACCTCAGAATTCTCCCTGGATGGGATAATTCGACTAAAAACCCTCTCTGAAGATGCACCCTCACTTTGGATGAATGCACCCTTGCTACTGAACACTATGTAATTGTTGTTGAATAATGGTGGAAGACCTGAATGATCTTCCCAGTGACTAGGGTGTGTCTCTCAACACCGAAATCAGCCAACTTGTGTCTTCCTCCTGGTATCCACTGAACTATCTCTCTTGAGATGCGCCTCTTCTCCTCAATGACAAGTCATAATCTGCATAATGATGAATTAGGTCGTTTACCCTTCCTTTATAGCTTTCCAAAACCCTAAATTCCTGCTGAAACCCTAATTCACTGTTGACTTCCAAAACCCTAAATCATTGTTGAAACCCTAATTCACCGTTGACTTCTATTTTTAGCTCATAATGACTTAAAATCTCTTTTAACCCTTTTTAGATCAATGTCACTTTCTGAATATAACACCTGTGACTGGAGTGACCTCTAGTAACCCTGTTTACCCCTTTTCTGGCCCTTGCTATAGTCTAACGGGGCGGTTTAGTCCATTAAGCCTCCTCTCTGGAGCTCCTATTTGGAAAGGACATTACAAAATTAGCATTTGACTCATATGAGCTATCATATATAGTAATGAATGGTTATGTTGAACCACAATATGAGTCTATTTTGAATGTTGATGAAAAGAAAAAGCTTGATGAAAATAGGCAAAATAATAAAAGGGCTTTGCAGATAATTGGACAAGCATTGGAAGATTCGGTTGTTAGAAGGATTAAACCAGCCACTATAGCCAATCAAGCATGGGACATTCTAGAGACAACAAATCAAGGCACTAGCAAGGTAAAAATTGCCAAACTTCAAGAACTTAGAAGGGAATTTGAAAACTTGTAAATGAAAGATTCTGATTCAATAGATCAGTTTACATATCATGTTACGGAGTTGATTAATCAAATAAGGAAAAATGGTGATAAGCTAGAAGATCATAAGGTTGTAGAAAAGGTTTTAAGAATTTTGCCTAGAAAATTTGATGCAATAGTTGTGGTAATTGAAGAATCTAAAGATTTGACTAAATATTCTATGGATGAGTTGGTTGGCTCCTTGAAAAATTATGAAGACAGGTTGAACAGGAATGACAATACCTCATTAGAGCATGCATTCAAAACAAAAATGACATTTGGCAGAGGCAGAGGAAGAGGAAATCTAGGATTTAGAGGAAGAGGAAGATGAATAAATAATTTTCAAAGAGAAGAAAGAAAGAGTCAAGACCCAGGAGGAAGGAGAAATCAAATTTTCAGCTCAAGGGAAAGCAATCACAATCAAGCATCACAAAGATATGACAAATCAAAGATTCAATGCTATTACTGCAAGAAGTGTGGTCACTTTGCAAATGAATGCCAAAAGAGACAATTAGATATGAGAAAGCAGAATGCACATTTCTCTGAGAGTAGTTCAGAGAAATTCTTTATTACATGTGATGTAGCTCAAGAAAATGAAAGTAACATTTGGTTTCTTGATAGTGGTTGTAGTAACCATATGAATGGAAATAAAGGATTGTTTGAGGATTTGAATACATCAGTTGAAGAATAAATTAAATTGGGTAATGATAATATTGTAGAAGTCATGGGAAAAGGTGCAATCAATGTAATAATAAATAGAGGAAAGAAAACTATTTTTGATGTTTATTTTGTGCCTGGTTTGAAGCATAATCTCATAAGTGTGGGACAACTTACTCAAAAGGGTTATAGAGTTTCTTTTTAGAATAATGTATGCACTATATTTGATATTCCGCCTAGTAAAATGGTGATTGCAAAGATTAAAATGATAGACAATAGAATGTTCCCACTTCACATGAAAAGTGAAATGATGGAGAAGATTGGAGCAAGTTTCAAGGCATCAAGTCAAGATCAAGCATGGATATGGCACTTGAGGTATGGCATCTAAACTTCAAAGGATTGTGTCTATTGCAAAGAAATGAAATGGTAAAAGGTTTACCACCTATTCAAGCACCAATTAGTTCATGTGAAAGTTGTATTTTAGGTAAGCAACATGGGATAAGATTTCCAAAAGAGAAGTCATATAGAGCTTGGGCACCTTTAGAAATTGTGCATACAGATTTATGTGGTCCAATGCAAACACCATAATTAGGGGGGAGCATATATTTTCTAACATTCATTGATGACTATAGTAGAAAAAAATGGGTTTATTTCCTCAAACACAAATCTGAAACATTTGACAAGTTTAAGGAATTCAAGGAATTGGTTGAGAAACAGAGTGGTCTATCTATTAAGATATTAAGATCAGATAGACGAGGAGAATACAAGTCAAATGAGTTTTTGGAGTATTGGAGGTATCATGGAATAAAGAAGAAGTTCACTACAACCTATACACCTCAACGGAATGGTGTTGCAGAATGGAAGAATCATACAATAATGGAGATGGCAAGAAGCATGTTGAAAGGCAAGAATCTATCTAATGAATATTGGGCTGAAGTTGTAGCTTGTGCAGTGTATATATTGATCAGGAGTCCAACAAATATTGTGAGGGACATGATTCCTCAACAAGCATGGAGTGGTAAGCATCATAGTGTTTCTCATTTTAAATTATTTGGTTGCATTGCATATGCACATGTGCCTAAACAAACAAGGAGTAAATTGGATGATAAAAGTGAAAAATGCATTTTCATTGGTTATGATGAACAATCTAAAGCATATAAGTTGTTTAATCATATAACCAAGAAATTCATTGTAAGTAGAGATGTTGTATTCAAAGAGGAAGAATCATGGGATGGCAATATAGACAAGACAATTACAGGTACATGAATACTATATGAAGAACAAGGAGAAAAAGGTCAAGGAGAACAATCAAATGAGCAAGGAGGAACACCATCAAGAATTACACAAGAAGAAGACTCACAAAGGTAAGGTGAGCAAGGAGAAACATCAAGTCCACAAGTACGTTATGACTCAAATCCTACACTTGAATCATTAAGGCAAAGATTAAGAGGCAAAAACACTAGAAGCTTGCAAGAAATATATGATCAAGGAGATAGTATAGATTTGCAATCCAATTTTGCTCTATTTACTCAAGATCCTATATATTTTGAGGATGCAATTAAGGAAGAACATTGGATTAATGCAATGAATGAAGAAATGAAATCTATTAAGAAAAAGGATACATGGGATCTAGTCAATTTACCTAAGGAGAAAGAATGCATAGGTGTGAAATGGGTGTATAAAACTAAATATAAGGAAAATGGAGAAGTTGACCAATATAAGGCAAGACTAGTAGCTAAAGTATTTTCACAAGAATATGGAGTTGATTACAATGAAACATTTTCACATGTAGCAAGACTTGACACAATTAGGATGGTACTAGCTATTGAAGCTCAACATAATTGGAAAGTTCATCAAGTGGATATAAAATCATCTTTCTTGAATAGATATTTAGAAGAAGAAGTCTATGTGCAACAACCACTAGGGACCTAGTCCAGGGTATGAAGTAAGAGGACAAGAAGACAAGGTTTACTGGTTAAAGAAGGCACTTTATGGATTGAAGCAAACACCAAGGGTTTGGTATAGAAGGATAGATTCATACATGATAAAAAAATGAATTCATAAGAAGCACTAGTGAGCCTACACTATACACCAAAGTCAATGAACAAGGTCAGATCTTGATTGTTTGCCTATATGTTGATGATTTGATATGTACATGTAATCTCTCTATTAATATGCTTAAATCAGCAATGAAGAAGGAATTTGAGATGACAGACTTGGGGTTAATGAACTATTTTCTTGGCATTGAAGTCACACAAAATAATAAAGGCATTTTCATATGTCAAAGTAAATATAAAAAAGATGTTTTAAAAACGTTTAGAATGATAAACTACAGTCCAGTTTCTACACCTGTGGAATTTGGCACAAAACTAAGTAGAGAACAAAATGAGATGGATTTTGATTCAACCATATTCAGAAAATTGGTTGGAAGTTTGAAGTATCTCACCGCAACTAGGCTAGATATAATGTATGGAGTCAGTTTGATCTCTAGATTCATGGACACACCAAAGAAATCACATTGGAAAGCCAGAAAAAGGTTATTAACATACATTGTAGTGACTATGAATCATGGCATACCATATTTTGCAGTTGGTTGGATACACAAATAGTGATTTTGCAAGAAGCATTGATGACAAAAAGAGCACATCTGGATATGGATTTAATCTTGGAACATGATTTGTGGCATGGGCATCAAAGAAGAAACCAATAGTGACAATCTCATTGGCAGAAGCAGAGTATGTAGCAGGTACATCAGCAACATGTCAAGCAGTTTGGATGCGAAGAATTTTGAAGGATCTAATGCACAATCAAGAAGAGCCTACTACAATCTACTGTGACAAAAATTCCACCATTTGACTATAAAAGAATCATGTTTTTCACAAGAGGACAAAGCATATCGACACGAGATATCACTTCATTCAAGAACTTGTCAACAATGGAGAACTCATCCTACAACATTGCAGATCAAAGGAGAAACTTGCAAACATATTTACAAAGGATTTAGCACAAGACCAATTGGAGTATTTAAGAGAAGCATTGGGCATTGTAAATATTGATGTAATTAGTAGTAGAAATTAGGGGGGAGTGTTGGAGAAGTTAATTTCTCTACCTACCCACCTACCACACCGACGCTTCGACTCTTTTCTAGAGAATTCCTTTCCATCGACACTCCAGATTGTTTCAAGAAATCTTTGGATCCTCCAGATGCTTCCATTCTCTCTATAAAAACAAGCTATGTAACCATTTCACTCATTCAGAAATAAAAATATGTTTCACTATGCATTTTAGAGTGTTCCTTTGCTTCTGCCCACTCATAAGCAGGGTGATACTGATCTGGCTTGGTCTCATTTTATACGAGCATATGGTAGGCATATCGCTACTGCTAGTAGTCCAATTCACTACTCCTGGTAGTCCTGTTCATGGTTGTTGGTGGTCAAGTGATGAACAAGTAGGTCTATCAAAGCGTTTAGACTATAGGGTTGTCAAACTTACAGGGGGGAAATTTGTTAAATCATATTGGTATTAGCTAAGGGCTAATGAAATAAGATAAATGATATTAAAAAAACAATTTAAATGAGTTTTTTTTTAAACTTTGGGTAAATGGATGCATATTCAATGGTCAACCAACAACTAATAGTATGAATCCCTAGGAAAGAATAAAAAGTCAACTTACATCGAGAGTTTCACAACTATAATAACATCCAGAGTTTAACAAGTATGAATCCAGAGGAAAGAATAAAATGTCAACTTACGTCTAGAGTTTCACAAGTATGAATCCCGAGTAAAGAATAAAAAGTCAACTTTGAACTTTTGCAAGAATATCAAAGTTATCGTCTAGTAGAAATTGGTATAGATGGTTGGTAAAAATTAAAATTAATGTTGCGAGGGAAATTTAATTGGATTTTAAATGAATTCATTAGAATGCTTACAAACAAATTAAAGAATGACCTATCGATACCAATTTCATTGCATTTAGAAATAACAAAATTTCAACTACTTTCTTGTGAGAGAACCTTGTTGGGCGCTTTCATATCTATGGCTATTGGAATTGGAATTAGAATTTGCAATTTGTGTTGAGTTTGCAAGATTTTCAGAAAATATTTAGTCATCGTTTATAGGATGTCAAAATATCACTGCAACTGAGATCCAAATTTTGTATGCAAAGATAATTTTAATCGAAATTTTGGTTTGCTCTTGATATGGTGTTTTGTTTGAATTTAAGTTCTATGAGCTTGTGTTAGATCTATGTACTTATAACTCGAATGCATTAAATATGTTGGCAATATTCACAAGAACTTAACCAAATTTCATCGAGGAAAACAACTTTTTGTTTTTTATGCACTTCATATCACATATTTGGCCAAATTGTCAATTATTACCGAATCTATTTATTTGGAGAAATTGTCGATTATTCCTGAATCTTAGCACTAAGCTATCTAGTTATGTAAAACAGTTCCAATGAGCCTAAACAAAACTACAAAACACTGCTAAACAAGTCATAACATTTTTCCCAGATAGAAAATTCCACGATGGAAACCCACCCCGATACTTCCCCACATAGTGGATGATATGGGAGTGATAAACCCGCAACCCTAGGGACATAGGATCAAACTCATGACCTATCCCCAAACTGAGAGAGTGTGTGCACGTCTTACCAATTTTGCTATCCCATGGGACTAAACAAGTCATAACTAATGCATTACAAATGATGCAAGAGCATTTAAACCTAGAAACATGCCATGTGATGAATGTATGTAAGGCATACTCATGAGGAACACCATATGGCGATGCAATTATGCACACTATTATGATTACATAAAACCAAGTAAATATGAAACAAACAATCGAGTCAATGCAATTTCAATCAACAACATGCCAACATCAATTTAACTTAAAAGGTTTAGGATAAGGGAGAATAAATTTAATTAACAAGGTTAAGTAAAAAAAAATAAAAGGTGCTTCTCCATGTCATTCTACTTAAGGATTTTTTAGGGTTCAATAATATCATATAGTGTTTCCCACCAAGAGACAACAATATCATATAGTATTTCCCACACAGATAAAGGAAATAATTAGAGGGATTAAGCGTAATAAATATTCTTCCATTTGCACAATGACACAATGAGATAAAAAATATTGTTTGGACATATTGTTGGTTCATGATTACCATTTTAGCTGCTATGATTTTCATGCGCTCTTATATATTGTAACATACCCAATACCTTTTGTGCTCTGTTGAGGATATGGGGTACTTCATGAAACCAACAATTTTCACTAATTTTTTTCTATGATACCACAATGTAATGTATACAATTTTGTAATTAATATATAATCAATAATTTTACATATAATATATGGATAATTATAGTTTTGTAGTGGAAATACATTGCCCATAAATGTTTATTCAACAACCCATGAATTTTATTCAACAACTCATGATCACATTCGTCTATCTTAGCACATAAAACATATTTCTACTTATACTTTGAATAATAACAGTTGGTACATGGGAAATTATAGAAACATTCGCATGCATTTATAACAATATTAAGATACAGTTCTTTCACATGCATACAATTACGTTATCTTCATGAATATGGTCACTTTTGGCATACCCATAAGGCCATTAACCTCAAACTGACATGGTTGAAAATTAATGTATGAGACAAAGGTAAAGTTACACACTCTGCATTACAATATGTGGTCGTGACAACCTCCCGATGTTGCATATGAATCACTATTAGGAAGCTCAACATGTACTCCTAAGGCCTAATGTTCACTCCTAGTATTGCAACTTTCATACTGAGCACATGATCATCAACACAATACTCACCATAAGAATTAGTATCCAGAATATAACTAATACAAATCAATAGTTTAATTGTCATTAGATGCACTTAAGGAAGTAGCTCCATCTCATCTTTTTTCCACCCAGCCATAGACACCAACTTAAGTAGGTTCCACCCACATGCTAGGAAACAAAACAATAAGGGGGAATTTATTGAATACGACTAAGGTTTCCTCACTAAACCCAATTAATTATTTAATCCACAGATTTTACTTCATATCCTATGTTTACAACAACATTTACAGCTAGGGGAGTCACACATCAACTGATTAATTCTACAATAATTCCACTTTCTATCCTCTCTTTCCCCCTCATCCCTACATAACACAAGGGACGATATCTTCTTCACTACTAAATAGTCCCTCAGGATATGTCACTTCCCTCTCATGCTACAAAGCAAGATGGCCAGGAAAATATCCAATTCTAGAAGCTAGGAAATCTCAACTATAGCAATTACAAATACTCAAAACCATGGTTTTCCTAATACATGCATAATAGCCAAAATTATAGAAACAACATACATCTGGGAATAGTGAAATATTATCACCAGTAGACAACATACCAATTTCATCTCAACATGCACGAATGGTCTCACAACATACCATCCGGTAGAATTATCCTCCATGACTTAGCATACTAGTGTCTTAGCTTACTAGCTTCTCTCTCAACATACTTGAATGAAACCTCCTTTGTTGTTTTTCCTCAAGGAGAGGATGAATGAATTATTTTTCCCAAAGGTGGAACGAATCCCATCCCAAGGATTTCATGAATATATGAATTACATGGAGACCACATGCTCCCTTCATAAATCTTGGGAAATAAACATAAGGCAAATAGTATAGAGGGATATGAAGGATCGGGAGATGGACACTTGGAAACCTCAATAAAATATTATTGACCACCCCTTATTTATCTTCTTATTGCTTGATTTCCCCCATCGTGCTCCTAGGGAGATATAATTCTAAGTGCACATTTTTATATTATTATTATTATTTTATATAAATTCCAAAGTAATCATATGTAAACCACTTACCCACTCACCACATACTTTCTCTTTATGTTCATACTCATAGGAGGAATTACATTCCTTCCCCCCTTGGAATAACAACATCCTCGGTGTTCTTATTTCTAATAATAGAACCATGTCTTAATTCTTCAATTTCTCCTATCATAATACTCAAGAAGAAAAATATGTTTGTTATAGATTTTTTTATGCAATGATTATTCCTTTCATAGAAATTTTTAACTCCATGAAGTAAGCATGCCTATTTATAATACAAAAATAACTATGCAATTTTGATCCAATACTTATTGGTATGAATACTACTCTGCTTCATAAGGCTTACATGGGAAAGAGTTTAGCTCACTGTCCTTTCTGACACACCCTCCTTGATCCCAGTAATCATGTCACATGAATTTCTCATAACAGATTCATTTATGTTACCTCTTCCTTACTACACTCACCATACTAGTCTCGAGCATCCACTTATTCTCTAAACAGTCCCTCGGGTGTTCCATATTACCAAGGCTTTGACATGCAAGAAGAGTTCTTACTTACAGATGCCTAATATTAAACATTCACTAGTAGCCTCTATTTAATTAATAACTTATGGCAATCAACAAGTTTGAATGTCACCATAGTGGCCTTCTTCTCGAGCTTTCCATATTTACAATATCCATCATTTTCCCTTACTAGTTACATCCACCATCCACCTATGTCAACATACAAATATTATTATTCATTTATCTATCTTTTGAGCAACTTTTAAAATAGTCATTAAAAAAATTAAATTTTGAAAACATATGAGAAGTTCCACATAATGCTTAGCTTTCATTTATGTAGCTAGTATTCCCTATATTCATTATGACTTGTTTTCATTTCCATATCCAAGACATCTCTTTATATAACTTTATTTTTTCTCGAGGTGGAAATCAGTGGCCACCCACCTATTCTGCGGGCTCAAAATAGAGGTTTCCACCTTGGTAGTTTTTCTATAGATTTTCAAGTCCTAAACTTCTGGGGTCGTTTTGAGGCCCTAAACAATGTTTTTTGGGACTGCCAGAATCACACTATAGGATTTAGCCAATGTGTGACAGAAAAATGTGTATTCCTTGGATAGACCTTTCCAACAAGCTATCATGCACCCAAAACGAAGATCATATGAAAAAGTTACCCCCTTGGGAAATTGATGTATCAACTACCCACATCGGGGCCCACAAACGTTTTGGTGTTTCATCTTCCTGGGTTAGGGTTTTGTATTTTCTTTATGTTAAAAAGGCCTCTAGACGCTCATTGTAAACATCATCATATTCTTGCGGATGAGTGCAACCATCACATCTCTTCTTAGAGATAAGTTACCACCATTCAAGCGATTTCATTCACTCTGTATTTTTACAATTTTTGTACATTTATGTCATTAAAAAAAATCGTGCATTAATGTATCTCTATGTTTATTGTAATATCTTGTATATTTCATTGTTATATTTCCTCCTTCATTTCATTCTCAAAATAATCTGAATCAGTGGTATACGAGAAGACTACTCCTTTTCTTTTCTAAGTGCATGTCCCCGATGAGGTCAGGGTATAGAGAGTTGGTTCTCGAGATAGTTTCTCTTGAAGAGTACAACCTCCCTCACTAGTCCAATCGACCTCCCATGGTGGATGAAAAGAGAGATGATGGAGAAAAATATCCCATCAAGATGTTTCTCGCGGAAGCACTCGCGCAATAGAGGAACAAGATGATGGAGAGTTTTTCCCAAATCCTTCAACAATTAGAAACAATAGTAGGTTTTTCATCATCAAGATGTCGCTTTGGAGATGCTGCCCCATTCAAGGTACAAGTGAATTTTGATATTCCTGTATTTGAAGGTCAGATTGATGCAGATTCTTTGGAAAAATTGCGAAATTTACTAGAAGGTTATTTCCCTGTTCACAATTTTTATGATAGAGAAAATATCACCTTTGCACTCCTTAAGGCTCTCCCCCATGTCAAACATTGGTGGGAAACTTACTAGGAGAAAAATTCCATAGAGGAGTTTGGAATATTTGGGGTTGATCCCACTTGGGATTTTTTTATCGATGTGGTCAAGGAGTAATATTACCTTATAGGAAACTATGATGACCAATACATGAGATGGATCAAAATACATCAAGAGAGGGGCCAAACAGTGTCGGAGTTCACAAATACATTCCATGCCTTGTGCACCAAGAAGGGTATCAAAGACTCTGTGCGACATCTAGTTCTAAAATATCGAGGGGATCTTCACAGGTACATCCAAACCGAAATGGAATATCTGGACATTTCATCATTGGGAGCTTCTTATCGATATGTTGTCAAAATCGAGCATAAATTTAAGCAGAAGAAAGAGCGAGAGTTCGGGTATGAAAATATGCAACAACCAAAGTATGCTAAAGGTAACCCTAACTCATAGAACAACCAACCTCAAGACAAGCAGTCCAAGCCATAAGAAAAGAAGAGAAACGGTAAGACAAAGAAGAACATTTGGAATTGGTGTGAATTCCACAAAATCCCTTGGCACAACATCGATGAATGTTGCTCAAAATAGTCATTGGTGTTCGAGCTCAAAGAAACAGAGTCGAACCCTGACTCAGAATCTAATTCAGACAATAATAAAAGGAGAAATATCATTCATGCAGAACCCACTGCTATTTTCGCAACYGCAACAATCCAACCAGAAGAACCATGGGATCATGAGGAGGGGGGGAACCTCTTCCATTCATAGATGTGGGTGAAGGGGACACAACTACATTTTTTTTTTAATAGCAGAAGATAGAAGAACCTCATATCAACATAGGTCATCAAGCAGTTGGATTTTCCGACAACACCACACCGACATCCATACCAAATTGGATGGCTTCACCAGGGATGAGATCTTTGTGTCAAACAACAGTGTCTCTTGTCATATGGCATCAAGCCCTTCAAGTAAGAAGTACCGTGTGATGATGCCCCACTGGAAGTTTTTCATGTTCTGTTAGGCCAACCATATATGTGGAAGCGTCATGTTGTTTATGATTCTTAACCTCATAGCATCATTCTTACTCTAGGGGGTCAACTCTATAGGATACCGGAGGTAGTTTCGACTATTGTCCTGACAAAAAAGTGTCACAAACTAATCTCTCATACCATAAAGGTTAGCCTCTTCACGATCTGTTTAGAAGAGAAGGGAATTGCAATCACTGCAGACTTGGCTCAACTCCCTTCTCTCCAGCAGAAGAAGATCAACAAGATTGTATAAGAGCACCAAGATATTTATACTGCACCTACAGGGGTGTCTCCACACTGTCCATTCAAGCAAAGTTATAATAAATCCCTTCATGTTATTCATGTTGCATATTCATCGACAGAGTCCTCCCACACTCAGAAATATCATGCATCTATACAATTTTAATGGATCCAACCCCTCCAACAACAGCTTCATAACAACCTTCAACAAGCTAAGCAAGACAACTTCTTCAGTAAGGAAAGTGGCTCACCAAGTTTCAGATTGAGAAAAAGCTTCCCCAAGAACTTGACACAATGGAGACCATTTCTTCCTAAGGGGAGAATAATGATCCATATGGAAACCAATGACCACCCACATATTCTTCGAGCTTAAAATAGGGGTTTCCACCTTGGCAGTTTTTCTATATCTTTTCAGATCCTAAACTTTTGGGGTTGTTTTGAGGCCCTAAATGGTGTTTTTTGGGCCTTCCATAGTCATAGTGTAGGATTTATCCAGGCTGTGATGAAAAAATGTGTATTCCACGAATATATCTTTCCAACAAGCTATCATGCTCCCCAAACGAAGATCGTATGAAAAAGTTACGCCCTTGGGAAGTTGACATATCAACTACCCCCATCGGGGCCCACAAACTTTTTGGAATTTCGTCTTCCGGGGTTAGGGTTTTAGATTTTCTTTATGTTAAAAAGGCCTCTAGAACCTCATTGTAAACATCATCATCTTCTTGTGAATGAGCATAGCCATCACATCTCTTCTCAGAGATAAGTTTCCACCATTCTAGCGAGTTCATTCACTCTGTATTTTTACAGTTTCTATACATTTCTATCATTAATAAAAATTGTGCATTATTGTATCTTTGTGTTTATTGAAACATATTTGTATATTGCATTGTTATATTTCTGCCTTCATTTCGTTCTCAAAATAATCCGAATCAATTTTCCAAAAAAATATTTCTCATAGCCCATCAAAACATGACTACTTTTGCATACCATGTTTTCATTGCAACATCCACAACAACTCTCAGAATGATCTCAAAATCATGAATTTATCAATAATTACATCATTTTAGTTGAAATAATATTAATTTCAATGAAACATAAAACAAGCATGTATTCACACAATGCATTCAAGTATTTAAGCCAACATATATGTGTGCATAACCACAAATTTCACACTCGCATAATTTAGTCATACACATCTACTCAATGCATCCTTTCATTGATTCAATAATACCATATTTGTATGTCATGTATTCCACCATGATGAGTTGGAAGGTTTAGCCAATGCTTCAACACATCATTTGGCCACCTCCCCAATACTTTCTTTGTCATCTAGACACCTTCCTCTCCAACCCACCACACCACTTTGTATATTCCCTTTCTCTGCTAAACACTCTCTTAGGTATATTAAAAGGCATTTTCTTTCTCTACTTTGTAGTCCCCTAGGAAACCCTTTCCGTCTAAAGGTTATCTTAGGGTTGGAAATAAGATTACAATCCGAGACACCAATACAAGTAGGAATACCATTGCACACTTGTGTATCCCTATAACCTTTCCATATCCAACAACATTATGGACTCACTCATGGCTATATCCCTTGGGAATGCATTTATATACTAGAATTATAACTCATGACCCGCCTTGGTTATTATCTCATAACTAGCACAACTTGACATGTCATTTTATCTCATATGAGTGCAAGCAAAAGATTAAAAAAAACCTTTATATATCAAATTATTTCTATCTTTACCATGCCAAGTGGGATATCATTCACATAACTGCACTCAAATCACATAAAAATATCAATTAGAATATCTTGTTTAATCACCTAAACTTGGAAATCAACTAGCCAACACAATGATTATTTAATATGATTAAATAAATGTGAAAATGTAAACACATAAACCTATGCCTTTATAAAAGCAAGGAAGTTAATGGTTGAAATCACAACCATTCATTTATTGTGACATCGAAAATTATTAGACCATATTTAATCCTTAAAGATTAGAAACTTATTAAATTAAATGTACCAATTTCCAATAGATGTACACCTACCCATATAAATATAATAATAACTTAAAGAGTCAAAACTGTAAAAAATGATTAAACACATTTTTATACTTTCACTTGAGAATACAAACTTTACTTGAGAAACCATTTAACTCATCCCTTCTAACTAATGGTAAAGAGCTCTTGAAGTCAACACTAGATTTGTCCTATAAAACTAATGGCAAAGAGCTCTTGAATTCAATGGGCTTTCAAATTTGTATGGTTTCTGGATCACACTGCATCAAAATAAATAAATTATGCTATGCTTTTACAACCCACTCAAAGTATATGTCTATTTCTAAATTTTGAAACAAGTGAAAAAAACAGTGGTCCAAAAATAATAATATAATAGAACCACAACAACTAAACCACTTCATAATAATATAATAGAAGCAACACTCCACTTGTTCAGAAGACCATTAAAGCTATCGTAGAATCCTACAAGTAGCATGTAAACTTGATGCATATTTAATAGATGATTGTAACGTGGCAAATAAAATGAAAGTGGCCTTGGTAAATGCATATCATCTACGGAAAACAAAAACCCATAATAATGAACCCTAACAAATTCATTTTCCTGCAACGGTGCATCGGTGAGAGTATGTTAGGACTCGTCTGTAGTATGTATAAGCCACCGCTGAGTTTATTAAGAATCATCATTTACACCCACGAGAAAAGATTAAGACGCCCAATTACCGATTGCATGCAAAGCCAAATAGCTCTTGAGAAGGAAATTTAACAATAACTAAAGTAACAGTAATAAGTTATTTAACATCCGATTTTCATGGAACCCTAATTTAAAATAACAACGTTTATAGTTTTACCATGAATAATAACACCGTTAATGTCAAGATAAGCTATCTAAATCCACTGTAAAGCGCATATCATAGAGTACTTGGAAGGTATTAAGTTAAATGATCCATCTACTACACTTAAAAATATATAAAAATAAAATATATAAATATGTGGGAAAAATCATATGGAAAGAGTGCATCAGAATTAAAGAGCCTTCATTTTTTAGGGTCTCCCTTCAGTTGAAAGTCAAGTTCATATGTGCATCATCTGCTCTATATACACCTTGCAACAATAGAAATCTATTATATAGGGTGATTAAAGTGCCCTATATAATAGAAAAAAATCTCCAACCTCCAAGTGAGCAGCCATAAAACTCAAACTTTTGAAGTTTTTTTAATTTTTAAATAAAAATTATTTATTGTGCAAAATTATGAATGAAAACAAAGAAAAGGCCAATTGACATTTCATTGAAAAATGGAGAGTGTATTGTGGAAAGATGGTTGATGCAGCGGCGTGTTAGTTGTACTAAGCCACCTGCTACTCTTTTCAAGAAGACATAATGCATGTGGTCCAATCTAATGGCCTTGAATTACAATAGAAACAACATTGTGATATTGTCAAACAACTTGTAAGTCTCCTAGGCAACGGGTTGCTTCACTCACTGGCACTAGATACAGGGATTGGCACTTGTGTGACCCACGAGGAAGGAGGGAGAACTATATATCACCACAGAGCCATTAAAACAAATGGATATTACGGGCCACATCCATGAAGTCAGAAGGTGGTAATATGGTGCTTATTTAGCAGGGCATTCCAAACTGTCAAGTGAATTGTAAACAACTGTATCCAAATCAAAATTAAATTACAAATATAAGACTCTAAGAGTGGCTACTAAATTTTTTAACCCAACAAATAAGCTAGGCGAAGGAGGCTTTGGTTCCATGTCCTAATTCCTTTTATCCTATATATTGGTTTATCCTATATAGAGTTATGCAATAAGATTATTAAATTGAGCAATATAAAGGACATGTTGATATGGATTGCTTGACATGAATCCCTGAGAAATATTCAGGGTGAAAAGAAGGTGATCTTACAATGATGCCAGACTACATTGAGCCATTTCCATATGCCAATAGTATCTCAAACTTATTGAGCCTTTGAGGGGGCAACTAGAGAAATAAGTAAGAGGATGCATAACTAGACTTAAGGTGAAGATTACGAATTTACAAATAATAGGTGCTATTTTATTCTGTCATAGATTGTTGCAGCCTGTAGTCTTACTTTACCTTATTAATCATAGATAGAAAATAGAAACCAAATATAAAATGAATGCTTGACAAATATAAAATGAAAGCTTGAGAGGAAAAAAAGTTGAGCAAAGAAAATAGAAACAAATTACAAAAAAAAATGCTTTAGAGGGAAAAAAAATTAAGCAACGGGATCACTTTACTCTTTTCAATCTTGTAGGAAGAAGGGGGAGAAACCTTGCAGGGGAGAAAAGGCAGAAGAGTCAGGACGTTGAGCAAAATCCCTTCTCATCTTCTACAACAATAATCTTGTGACTATGGTGAAGGTAGTAACATTGATAATGGTATTGTGATTTTCATGGAAGAGTATGTGGCAAGCAAAGAGAAACTGGGATATAGTCTATGCATAGAATATAGTCTATGCATAGACGGACCAAATGAGAAAAATATTAATGTTTAACAACTAAGGCTATGTCAGAGATATGGCATTGGTTCATTTAAGATAAAAAGACTCTCGATCAAGTAAAACAATTAATTTTTTTCTAAGTCTGCCTTCTTATGAGGTCAAATAAAACCTTATGAGGTCAAATAAAACCTCAAAAGTAAAACTGAAAATTAAATAAATAAATAAATAAATAAAAAAATAAGAAATTGCTTAATTTTTCGAAACTTTGGATTAAAATCATTTTTTTTTGCCAAACTAATATAAAAAGCCAAATTGATTAATATAGTCCCTGTTTCCTGAAGGGACGGGACTAAAAAGAGGTGAATACTCACTCATAGGGTATTGAAATGAAATGAGAATTTCAAGACATAACGAGTTTTATTGGATGGATAGGTAAATATCGGCAACAAATATGGCATGTGGTGTATTGATATATGGTGGTATAATCCATCCAATAAAACTCGTTACCTATATATATAACCACTACTCAATAAATAGATTATATATAATATATATATATATATAACACCACTACTCGTGGATGGATTATACCACCATATATCAATACACCCCATGCCATATTTGTTGCGGAGATTTACCTATCCATCCAATAAAACTCGTTACCTATATATATAACCACTACTCAATAAATAGATTATATATAATTTATTTAGAGAAAAGATCAGTTAGTTAAACTTTGTGATGTTACTTATTATCAAATTGAAATATGTATAGAAGAATTAATAGAGTTTACACACAATTATTGTAGAAATAGAGAGATTGCAATCATAATAGTCAAATAGAATCAGAATAGCATTAAATATTATATTTTTATATTGGAAGTAATGTTCATTAGCTTTTTGAGGGAGAAACCTCCATCTTAGAAGAGATCTGATTACAAATAACTTCACAAAAAATCTAATTACATCTTTATATAGTAATTTTTATCTCTTCGGATCATTTCAGAGAAGGAAATTTCTAGTAGGAGGGACCTTTTAGTAAATCCTTCTTACATTTATTGCTTTCACACTACTACATGGGCCTTATTTACTATAAATGGCCTTCATATATAGAAATACACAACAACATATATATCTACTTAGGAGGTTACATAAGTTAAGGCCGTAACAAAAATAATGGTGCATGATATAAATTATACAAAATAAATATTTTCTTAACAAGGTTTCAAGTAGTAAATTTGATTAAAATTTGGGTGTTCAACATAATTCCATGGATTAAGACTCAAAATTTCAAAAGTATAGTTTCAAGTTTTGAGAGTCTCTAAATGAAACCAAAATCTTGAAAAATCCTTAAATAGAAAGGATTTATATTCTTTAGATTTTTTTGTTTCAATGAATTTTAATGAGAGTATGGTTTTCTAGTTGTTTTGGATAATGCATATACTATGTTGAACTCAAGGGAATAGGATAAAGGTTATCCAAAATAATCATCTTTCCATTGAATTTTAAGTAGAAAATCTGATGGATATTTGGGTGCTTGACACAGTTTCATGGGTCAAAGTTCTAAAAGCATAATTCATCGATGCCCAAAGGTTTTGAGGGTATTTGAATTGACCTAGAACCTTAGAAAACCCTTAAATGTCTTGGAAATATGCCTTCTTTATTTTTTTGTTTCTCCAGATTCCAATCATAATAGAGTTGTTTGGGCCATTTTGGGTAATGCATATATTGTGTAAAACTAGATGATGTAGGAAAAATATTATCCAAAACAACCCTCTTTCCATCAAAGGTCGAAACAACAAATCCAATAGAAATTTGGGTGTACAGGGTAATCTAATAGAAATTTGGGTGCCCAAGGTTATTTCATGGGTCAAAGATCCAAAATAATAATTACTCCAAACCCTAAATGTTTTTGGGGTCTTTTAACCAACCAAGAACCTAAAAAAATCTTTAAATGTCTTAGAACTCTGTCCTCATTGAATTTATTTTGTTTCATTGGATTTTGATGAGAATATAGTTTTCTAGTGCATTTTGCATAACCATAAATAGATACACCAAAAGACACAAATTCATAATTTGGACTTTCCCAAGTCTATGGTTTTATGACGAATCTCTTTGTAAGGCACGACACACTAGAAGCTCAGATAATGTCAAAATAAGTATCTCTACATTGATATGCATGCAACATTCTTTGCTAAATTTCCCTGTTCATTCTATGAATGGTTGAAAAGGCAAACAACCACTAATACTACTTTGAGACCACTAGAGCCGATAGTTTGGGATCAAGCCATGTTTTTTAGGATGAAGGCAATTGATAACAAGTGAGGTCGGGCCATTTCCTTCTAGTTTTCTTGAGGAAAGGAGGGATATATAATTAAATTTGTTGTGGAGTACATTGATTCTTTCAGCGAGGCTAAAATAATTTTCATAGAAGGTCCTAGGAAAAGACTGCTTGAAGAAATCCCACTATGGATAAAGATGTTTTTAGTAGAGAAAGGGCCAATATGCATGGATCCTGATAGGATGGATAAGTATACTCCCCTAACACTGGAGGGGTGGAAAAAAAGGAGAAAATAAGCAAGGAGTTAGATCCATTAAGGAGGGTCTAGAAGTTGGTGAGATGAGTTAAGAATGGGATGGACCCATAGGAGCAGAGGAGAGAGAGAGAGAGCCCAGAGATACACAAGAAGAGTTAAGTTGAGAAGGAAATAAGAAAAAAGGAGTGGAAGGAAGTTAGCTAGGGGTGCGCGATGAGGATTTGGGCCAGGGATGAAGAGGAAGGATACCACACCAGGAGGAAGTGTAGAAGAGTGTGTTGTTCTAGAGAGGAGCATAAATGAAGATAGGCCCATGAATAGGCTTGACATTAAGAGTAGGGTGTCCATTGGGGATACAAGTAGTCGTAGTAGTAGTAGTAGTAGTAGCAACAACAAAAATAGGGTCTCTAAAGAGAAATTTTGAACCCCTTGGTTTTTGCTAAGTGCCACAACCTCAGAGGAAGATGAGGTGAAAAGTAGAGGCATGGGAGAAGGAGAGGAAGATTGAGGATCCCCTAGTGGTGGGGGAGAATAATTGGCGATAGTATATGGTCTTGCGTGGCTACAAGTGGGAAACGCTCTAGGTCACCTCACAAGAAATGTTAGAACAAGATGGACTTACCCCACTTTTGATCCACCTCCCTTGCGCAGTTGTAATCAGGAAGAAAGAACAACATATAACTAGGTTATTGGAATAGGAGAAAGAGTAGAAGAAAGAGTAGAAGTAGATAAAAGAGAAGAGATGAGTGAAGAAGAAGGTGAATTTAGTGCTACTTCACCAAGAAGAGTATCAGTATTCAGAACCCTGACAACTAGTAGTTAGATCAATGGAGTTAGTTCGAGCCTAAGGATGGAAAATAAATATAGTACCGTGAGGTTACCCATGTCCCATGGAATGGGTAGGGATGATTCAGAACAACATTTTTTCATGTGTGAAGCGATTTGATCTGTGAAGAGGAACATAGATGAAGAAACAAATATTGTGCAACTAGAAAATATGCTCATGTATAGATCCTTGACGTGGTATATGAAATACAAGGCCACTGTGCTGGTGGGACAAGTGATTTCCCTAATAGAGATTAAGATATATCTATTAAAGGAGTTTCAAAATCCCAAGTCGCAGTCCTAGTGTATTATGAATATCAAGGAGATTAAGGAAAAACAAGGAGAAATTGTGTGGTATTATGACCAATGGTTCAATATTTTGTTGGATAGGATGAAGTTCCATATCTAGGATGTACAATATATAAAATGGTTTATTTTGGGGTTGCTCCCCCATATCTGAGTCTCTCTCACCCAACAGAAGGTGACGACTCAAGCAGAGGCCATGGAGATTGCAATGCACTTGGAGGCTACACTAGGAGGGGCCAAGACATCAATAGGATTAGAATAGGTGCAGTTGCAACTGGACACTGTGACAATGCAGTTGCAATATATGGAAAAGAGAAAAGTCATGCACAAGCAGATATTTTGTACCACATGTTGGGTTGAGGAGAATCACAGGGACGAGTGTCATGTACTCAGAAACTATGTGGTGACAGACATGCTAAGTCCATTTCCAAATGGGCCTAAGATGGAATTGTATGATATTTACAGATAGTAGGGCCATGTACCACTCCTCTTCCCAATGTTGGATAAATATTAGAAGAAACATCATACCCCATTCTATGAATTCTGTAATTATATGGGCCTTGATGTCAACAATTGTTGGTCACTCCAGTTGATGCAAGACTAAACCCACAATGTATTTCGGGTGTAATAAGAATAGAATGGTGGTGATCATGGTGATGATGAGAGAGGTGGATATCAAGGAGGTCCCAGAGGTAGATAGGATGCAATCACAGATGAAGATATGGAAGAGGGGGAGGAAGACCTCCCCCCCCTTTATTTAATTGTGGGTAAATTGGCCACGTGTCAAGGTTTTGTACCAAATCGCATGCTATTTTTTAGTATAGTTATATCCCCAAGCATGTTACCGAAGACTGTCATGACTTCTTGAAAAAGTGGGAATAAAAGAAAGAACATTGCAACATGGTGCATGTGGAGATGCATGGGAATAAGAAGAAGGACAAAGAGGTTTATGTTCAGGTGATAACCTAAGGATAAGTGAAGACATGAATGGAATTCGAGCATGGTGAAAGATTGGGTCAAAATATGAAGGGGAAGATCATAAGGGCCATGCATCCCCCTCAAGTTTGATGTGTCTAAGCAAAAGTAGATTCTGCACGATGTGCAAAGGACCATTGAAGAAGAAAGAGCATGCGAAGAGATGTAGTGAAAGATTTAAAGGTCATTTGAGGAGGCCCAAATTCATGAAGAAGTACGACGAATGACCCAGAGGTAACTAGAAGAGGCTCGCTCCCATGAAGAATTACATAACATGATGCAAAGTTCGTTGGAGGAAGCTCACATGTGCGAAAAAATACAATTTGTGATGCAAAGGTCATTGAAGGAAGCACATAGATAGGAAGAGGTACGATGCACCAAGAAAAGAGTGATTAAGGAACACCACCTTGGGGAGTTGAATCGTGCAACGTGTGAAGAAGTATTATGTGACTTGGGTTTCAAGACAGAGACTAGAGACTGAGTACTTTCTTGAATTATTGTTTTATATTACTAAGCTATCTTGATGCTATGAGAAAGTTGAAACAAATTTTAGCTACCTACATGGGGGAACAAGGGATGGAGAAAACTATATCACCCCCTCTATTAGAAAGGGATCTGTGTCAGGTCATCAAGAAAAAGTGCACAAGAAGAGAATTCAAAATGAAAATTGAACTTGGGATTTATGAAATGGATGGGGTCATGTTGGATCTGAGTTCTGACATAAACATTGTGTCGAATAAGTCCTGGGATTTGATGGGTAAACCGAGTTTGGTTTGGTCTTCCATCCAACTACGGTTAGAAAACCAATATAGGATCTACCCTATACGTCGACTGGAGAAAGTTGAGGTGAATAAATAAGAGGTGAAGATGAATGATGAATTTTAATTCATAGAGATTATGGATGACTATGTGATCCAGGTGGATATTGGTGACCACACACCTATTCCAACTAGATTCTCTTGACAGTTTCTAGTTCAACACATTCTTTTGTAATCCTTTGAAATTGTGGGTTCTTCACTTCCAAGGTTGTTTGAAGCCATACACGGCTTCCAGGTGGATATTGGTGCCCTCCCACCTAATCTAACTAGATTATTTTGGAATTTTTCATGTTAGGACATATTTCTATACTTCCAGGGTCGTTTTGGAGCCCTAAACAATGTTTTCTTGGCGTGCCACAGTAAAATTGTAGATGAAGTCAGAGTTTGATGGCATAATGTGTATTTCTCTAAAATACCTTTCCAACATGCTATCGCGTGCCTAAAATAGAGGTCGTATGAAAAAGTTACAACCCTAGGAAGTTGAGGTACCAACTTACCCATAGGGGCCCACATAACTTTTGGCGTTTCATCTCCTAGGCTTATGTTTTTGGATGTCTAGGTTTTGGAATTCATGAGTACTGTTAAAAAGGCCTCTGGAACCTCATTTTAATGATTATGCTCAGATGGATGCACATAACAAGCCACATCTCTTCTAAGAGATAGCTACCACCATTCGAGCAAGTTGTTTCCAGTTTTACAGTTTCAACCTATTTTATTTATTCAATATAAGTTATTGTTCATTGAATACATTTTTTTGTTGTTCCTATATCTATGTTATTGCATTCAGTATTTTTTTCCTTTCGTTTCGCTCATAAATCCGAATCAGTGATATCAGAGTGGTCTGCTCTTCATTTATTTTTCCTCATGCATGTCCCCAAAAATATATGTGTACAAGAAGTTGAGACTCGAACCAGTCGAGCCTTTGCAATATCGGCCACATCGAGCCCAACAAAAACCTATTGGGGACAAGAAGAAAGATGATGGAGTAGGAGATCCTTTTAAAATGTTGCTCAAGGAATCCCTTGTGTGATAAAGGAATGAAATGATGGATACATTTGCACAGATCCTTCGGTGGCTGCCCAGAGGAGACACATATTGATCAAGAGTCCATGCAAACCCCATCAAGGTACAAGTAAATTTTGATATTCCATTACTTGAAGGACTGATAGATGTGGATGTTATAGATAAATGATTGAATCTGCTCGAAGGCTATTTTTCGGTCCACATTTTTTTCAACGGGGGAAATATTACTTTTTCACTCCTCAAAGCCATCCCCCATGTTAAGTATTGGTGGGATACTTACTTTGAGAAAAGAGCCATAGAGGAATCTTCAATATTTTCAATCGCCCCCACATGGGATTCCTTCAGGGATGCCATTAAAGAAAAATATGACCCTACTGGAAGCTACGAGGACCAGTACAAAATATGGACCACGCTGCATCAGGAAAGGGACTAGACAGCCCCAGATTTCACCAATATTTTCCATACCCTATGCACCAAATTGGATATCAAATTCTCTGAATGACATCTGGTGCTCAAATACTGCAGTTTTCTGCACAGATACATTCAAACAAAAATGGATTTTCTGGGCATCGGATCATTAGGTGTGGCTTATAGAAATGTTGTCAAGATCGAGCAAAAATTTAAGAAGAAGAGGAGATAGTTTGGATAAAAAAACTCCTCACATATGAAGCAAGGAAAACGTGGCCCCTACACACAAAACAAGGGATAGAGCAAAGATGAACACTCTTAGGACAACTAGTCCAAGCCACAACCCAAGAAGGGGAATGAGAAGATGAAGAAGGACACCGAAAAATGGTGTGAATACCATAAAATCCCTTGGCACAACACCAAATAATGTCACTCCAAGAAGTCACTGGTGGCCGAGAAAAAAGATTCTAAGTCAGAGGCAAATTCTAACTCTCAATCAAACCCAAAAAGTGGGAAGTGGATCATAGATGTCAAACCCAGTGCCACTTTCTCTACCACCAAAGTCCAACCAAGCTAACCAGAGGAAGGGGAATGCCTCTTTCACTCATACATGTGGGTAAAGGGAACTCCACTGCATTTCATTGTTGATAGCATCAGTCAGAAGAACCTAATTTCAGTAGAGGTCTTCAAGTGGCTGGATCTACTGATAACACCACACCCGCATCCCTACACCATCAATTGGCTTCTCCAAGGACGAGATCTATGCATCAGCCAACAATGTCTTCTTCCCTACAACATCAAGCCTTTCAAAGACGAGGTATTGTGTGATATTTCTCCCCTTTAAGTTTGTGATGTTCTTTTATTCCAACCATAGTTTTGGAAGCAACATGTTGTGTATGAATCTAGACTTCATAGTGTTATTTTTACTTTGGGTAGACAATTATACAGGATACCAGAGGTATCAATGCCTACAACTATTTCTTTAATCTCTACTAAGCAATGTAGTAAGGTCATTTCACAGACCGGGAAGTTTGTCTTGTTTGTGATCCATGCTCACAGTAAGTAGAAGGTTGCTACCACATCCATGACCTCCACACGTAGCCTCTCTTTGTAGTAGAAGAAAGTGGATGGGATCGTGGAAGAGTATAGAGACATCTTCTCCTCACCAACCAGGGTACCGAAGCACTACCAAGTCAAGCATCCAATTGAACTAATCCCTGGTGCCCCAGTGCCTAATGGATAAGTATATCATTGCTCGTTGATGGAGAATGAAAACATCAAGTGCCAGATCTAAGAGATGCTTCAAAAGGGGCAGATCCGACCCAGATCCTCCCCTTGCAGAGACCCAATTATGCTGGTGTAGAAGAAATATGAGACTTGGTGGCTCTGTATTGATTATAGATCACTAAAAAAAATCACAGTTAGGAACCGGTAACCAATTCCTCGAATTGATAACCTTCTTGACCAACACAAGGGGGAAAAGTTCTTGAACAAGATTGACCTAAAGTCTGGATGCCACCAAGTTTCCATCAAACCAACTGATGTATGGCAGAAAAATTAAAAACATAAATAAGGTCTCTTTGATCTGGGTGGATATCAGTGGCCACCCACCTTTTCCAACTGGCTCAAACCAGTTTTCTGGAAATTTTGGTAATTTACTATTTTTAGCAATTTTTAACTTCCGGGGACATTTTGAGGGCGTAAATGAAGTTTTTTTGGGATACATATTCTCAATGATAGCCAAAGACTCTGATTGATCCCCCCAAATGCATCTCCTCTATGATACATTTCTAGCGAGCTATTGTGCGCCTCAAACATAGATCGTATGCCAAAGTTACCACCCCAGGAAGATGATACACCAAACTACCTAAAATGGGTTCCACAAAACTATTGGATTTTCATCTTCCAGGGTTAGGGTTTTAGATTTTATTTATCATAAAAATGCCTTTGGAACCTCATTTTAAAATCATCTTCTTGCGAATGCGAGTAGTGGACACATCTCTTCTCAAAGATAAGTTGCCACCATTCTAGCGAGTCTTTCACTCTATATTTTTACAATCTTTGTACATTTTCGCTCATTAATAGAAATTTGTGTATTATTGTATCTCTGTGTTTATGGTTTCATATATGATACATGTTTGTTATATTATTGTATATCTGAGATATCTCTGTACATTTCTTTATTATATCTCCTCTCTCATTTCATGCCAAAAATAATCTGGATTAGTGGTATCAAAGTAGGCTTCTCTTGATCGTTTTTTTTTCCAGTGCATGTACCCGATGAGGTCCGAGTATAGAAAGTTGGGTCTCGAGCTTGTTTCTCTTGAATACAATATTTCTTGCACACCCAAGAAATTATCCATGGTGGAAGAAAACAAAAACAATGGAGTAGACGATTCTATCAATTTGTTGCTTGAGCAAGCTCTCACGCGACAGAGGGATGAAATGCTGGATAATTTTTCCCACATCCTTCAACTCCTGTCGATAGAAACATGCACATATTCATCAGACAACCACTTTGTAAGAACCTCTCCTTTCAAGGTACAAGTTAATTTTGATATTCTTGTATCTGAAGTTCAAATAGATGTGAATGCCCTAGACAAATGGTTAAATCGGTTAGAAGGTTATTTCTCTGTTCATAATTTTTATGATAGGGAAAAGATCACCTTCGCACTCCTTAAAGATCCCCACCATGTCAAACATTGGTGGGAAACTTACTTGGAGCAAAGTTCCATAGAGGATTCTAGAATATATGGGGTCGATCCCACCTAGAATTGTTTTGTGGATGCGATAAATGAATAGTATTACCCTGTTGAAAACTATGAGGACCAATACATGAGATGGACCACACTGAGGAAAGAGGGGGGCCAAGAAGTTCCATATTTCACTAATACCTTCCATACCTTGCGTACCAGGTAGGGTATCAAAGACTCTGAACGACATTTGGTTCTGAAATACCATGGATATTTACACAGATACATCCAAACTAAAATGGATTTTCTAGACATCTCATCACTCGATGTTGCTTATCGATATGATGTTAAAATCAAGCAAAAATTTAAGCACCAGAACAAATGGGAGTTTGGGTCTGCAAATATGAAACAACCAAAGTATGATAAAGATGAACCTAACAAATAGTCTCTCGAAAACCAGTCCAAGCCATAGGAAAATAAGGGTCACGGGAATACAAAGAAGGACACCGGAAAATGGTGTGATTTCCACAAAATCCCCTGGCACAACATCGATGAATGTCTCTCAAGATATTCATTGGTGGCCAATATCAAATGCAAGGATTCAAACCCTGATTTAGAATGGATTATGAAAATACTGGTAAAAGACAGATCATCGACGCAGACCCCACTGCTATTGTCGCGACTACAACAATTCAACCAGAAGAACCAACAGATCCTAAAGAGGGGGAGTGTATTTTTCATTCATATATGTGGGTGAAGGGTACCCCACTACATTTTGTTTTTGATAGCGAAATCCAGAAGAACCTCATCTTAGCATAGGTCATCAAATAGTTGGGATTGTCTACAACACCACACCCGCATCCATACAACATCGGGTGGCTTCACCAGGGATGACATCTGCGTGTCAACCATCAGTGTCAATTGTCATATGACATCCAACCCTTAAAGTATGAGGTATTATGTGATGTTTCCCCACTGGATGTCTATGATGTTCTCTTGGGCCAACCATATATGTGAAAGCACCATGTTGTTTATGAGTCTCGACCCCACGGTGTCATTGTTTCTCTAGGGGATCATATCTATAGAACACCAGAGGTAGTTTTGACTATTGTTCCACCTAAAAAGTGTTGCAAGGTATTATTTCATACTACAAAATTCAACTTCTTCACAATGTGTTCAAAAGGTGAACAAAAGGATACTGCAACCACTATAGCCTCAGCCCAAGCACCTTCTATCCAACAGAAGTAGGTCGAAAATATTGCAACAAAGTGTAAATATTCCTTCTACACACAGGCATCTTAGGTAGCTAGACTGGTTAAAAATTTCAAACCCTTCCAACCATAGGTTCGTGACAACCTTCAACAAGCTAAGCAACACAACTTATCCAACAAGGCAAGCAACTCATCAAGATGCAGATTCAGAAAATGATTTTCCCTCTCCCCCGGGCACTCAACACAATGGAGACCATTTCCTCCTAAGGAGGGAGGATTGATCTAGGTGGATATCGGTGGCCAACCACCTTTTTCAACTGGCACAAAACAGTTTTCTGGCAATTTTGGTAATTTACTATTTTTAGCAATTTTTAACTTCCAAGGCCATTTTGAGGGCCTAAGTGAAGGTTTTTTTGGGATATAGCTTCTCAATGATAGTTGAAGGCTTTTATTGATCCCCCTAAGTGAATATCCTTGACCATGCCTTTCCAATGAGCTATCGTGCGCCTCAAATGAAGATTGTATTCCAAAGTTACGCCCCCGAGAAGTTGATACACCAAACTACCCAAAAAGGGGTCCACAAAGTTGTTGGCTTTTCATATTCTGGGTTTAGGGTTTTGGATTTTATTTATGACAAAAAGGAATTAGGAGTCTCATTATAAAATCATCTTCTTGCGAATGCGAGTATCGAAGACATCTCTTCTCAGAGATAAGCTGCCACCATTCTAGAGAGTCTATCACTCTGTATTTTTACAATCTTTGTACATTTTCGCTCATTAATAGAAAATTGTGTATTACTGTATCTCTGTGTTTATCGTTGCATCTATGATACATTTATGTTATATTACTAGATATCTGAGATATCTTTGTACATTTCTTTATTATATCTTTGCTCTAATTTTGTGCTGAAAATAATCTGGATCAGTGGTATCAAAGCAGGCTTCCCTTGATCGCTTTTTTTTTTTTTTTTCAGTGCATGTCCTCGACGATGTCCGAGTATAGCAAGTTGGGTCTCAAGCTTGTCTCTCTTGAATAAAATCTCTCTCGCACACCCAAGAAATGCTCCATGGTGGAAGAAAACAAAAATGGCGGAGGAAACAATTCTATCAATCTATTGCTTAAGCAAGCTCTCACGCAAAAGAGGGACTAAATGATGGAAAAATTTTCCCACATCATTCAACGCCTTCCGATAGCGACAGGTGAATCTTCATCAAACAACCACTTTGGAAGTGCCTCTCCTTTCAAGTTACAGGTTAATTTTGATATTCTCGTATTTGAAGGTCAGATAGATGCGGATGCCCTAGACAAATGGTTAAATCTGTTAGAAGGTTATTTCTCTATTCATAATTTTTTCGATAGGGAAAATATCACCTTCGCACTCCTTAAATCTCTTCCCCATGTCAAAAATTGGTGGGAAAATTACTAGGAGAAAAGTTCCACAAAAGAGTTTGGAATATATGGGGTCGAGCCCACTTGAGATTTTTTTGTAGATGCGGTAAAGGAAGTATTACCCTGTTGGCAACTATGAGGAACAATACATGAGATGGACCACACTGTGGCAAGAGAGGGGCCAAGAAGTTCCGGAGTTCACTAATACCTTCCATACCTTGCGCACCAATTTGGGTATCAAAGACTCTGAATGACATTTGGTTCTCAAATACAGTGGAGCTCTACACAGATACATCCAAACTAAAATGGATTTTTTGGACATCTCATCACTCGGTTTTGCTTATTGATATGCTATTAAAATCGAGCAGAAATTTATGCACGAGAACCAACAGGAGTTTTGGTTTGCAAATCTTCAACAACCAAAGTATGATAAAGACGACCCTAATAAACAGTCTCCCAAAAACCAGTCTAAGCCATAGAAAAAGAAGGGTCATGGGAATACAAAGAAGGACATCGAAAAATGGTGTGATTTCCACAAATTGGCACAACATCGATGAATGTCACTCAAAACAGTCATTGGTGGTCGAGATCAAAGACAAGAAGTCAAACCCTGATTCAGAATCTGATTCTAAAAATACTGGTAAAATAAAGATCATCGACACAGACCCCACTGCTATTTTCACGACCACAACAATTCAACCAGAAGAACCAACCGATCCTGAAGAGGGGGAGTGTATTTTTCATTAATAGATGTGGGTGAAGGGGACCATGTTGTATTTTATTATTGATAGCGGAAGCCACAATAACATCATCTCAACAGAGGTCGTCAAATAGTTGGGATTGTCAACAACACCACACCTGCAACCATACAACATCAGGTGGCTTCGCCAGGGACGAGATCTGCATGTTAGCCAACAGTGTCGATTATCATATGGCATCCATCCATTTAAGGATGAGGTATTATGTGATGTTTCCCCATTGGATGTCTATGATATTCTCTTGGGCCAACCATATATGTAGAAGCACCATGTTGTTTATGAGTCTCGACCCCGAAGTGTCATTATTTCTCTAGGGGGTCATCTCTACAGAATACCAGAGGTAGTTATGACTACTATTCCACCTAAATAGTGTCACAAGGTATTATCTCATACTACAAAATTTAGCTTCTTCACAACCTGTTCAAAAGGTGAACAAAAGGATACTGCAACAACTACAGCCTTGGCCCAAGCACCTTCTATCCAATAGAAGCAGGTTGAAAAGATTAAAACAAAGTGTAAAGATTCCTTTTGCACACATGCATATTAGGTAGCCATACTAGTTAAAAAGGTCAAACCCTTCCATCTAGAGGTTCGTGACAACCTTCAACAAGCTAAGGAGCACAACTTCTCCAACAAGGCAAGCAACGCATCAAGATGCAGATTCAACAAGCGATTTTCCCTCTCCCCCGAGCATTCAACATAATGGAGAAAATTTCTTCCTAAGGAGGGAGGAT
>JASDQU011404143.1:9715-39516 GCA_032191745.1 Picea mariana
TAGGCAAAAATTTTCATCAATTCTTAAAAAAGACTAAACAATAACTATCATTACATAAAATATTTTTTTTTCCAAAAACCTATGAACATACTACTTCAACCATTGATATTTGGTCAACCACATGAAAGAGAAGTGAAAAAACCATTTTAAATATATATTTCAAATATTGTTTTTCAAAAACCTATGAACATAAATAAACCATTACCACATGAAAGAGAAATGAAAAAAACCACTTTACATAGATATTTCAAAGGCAACTCATCTCCCAAAAGCAAAAACATAAATAAAGTTCCTTAAATTAAAACAAAAAGCCAATTCCATTACATTTAACAATATTAAATAATTCACCTACCTATTGAATAAAAAAAATAAAAACAAAAATAAAGACCTACCTATTGAATAAAAAAAATAAAAACAAAAATAAAGATAAAGACGTGTGTGATGTTCAATCAATGCTTTTATTAAGAAAACATATCCCAAATTTTGTAAATCTATTCAACGATTTAACTTAGTAAATTTGATAGAGAGTGACAAATGCATATGTGTAATCTATAAAGGTTACGTGTTTGTGTAATCTATTTTAATTTTTTTATAAAATAGTTTGTTTTATTGGAATCCGATGATATAAATTTGTATGATATTATTATTTTTTGCTATTTAAAATTTATTTTTGAATGTAGAAATGGATTGAGTATGTTCATACATAAATAATCATTCAAATTTGTGGATTTAATAATTTTTCTTCATATTTTTTTAGTAAATATCCCCTAAAAGTATCACCAAAAAAATAAAATTTCTTAGAACGTTTAGACTACATTTTTCTTTTAATTTACCAAATTTCAAAATACATTATAAATAAGATAAATATATTAAATCTTTGAAAATATTAAAATATGTGTAAATAAAAGATATATACAAAATAAACTTGTTTTATTGTGTTTTTATGTAAGTTTTGGAAGAAATAGAGATGTTTCTTTTGTTTTTATATAAGTTTTGGAAGAAATAGAGATGTTTTTTGTGTTTTTATGTAAGTTTTGGAAGAAGTAGAGATGGAAAAATGTGATATTTTTCATTTATGTATTTAATTTAATTTATTTGCTTAAAATATATATTGTTTCTTTTTTATAATAATATAATAATATTAATATTGGATGATGATAGTGTTTGGTTTATTAGACTTTTAGAAAGGTAATGGATTATTTGGTTTGCTTTAGAAAATTATTTTTGTATCCAAAAAGTTTTAAGAGAAGTGTTCATAAATTATTGTAGTTTTGATGAATTAAAAGGTTAGGAAGGTCAATATTCTAACAAATATTTTGAAATTGTGATTCAATGTAGGTGTATGCATGACATTCTAAGAATTTTTATTTTTATTTTTATCTTCAACTCTCTTAATATCACAAATATGACAAATTATTTCGACCCTAGCATTTTAGGAATTGTCCAAAGTCTTGTTTCACTATGGAGCTTGTGAGAGTGTCTTATTTTAGCAATGTTGATTTTCTTCTCTTTACGCTAGTCAAAATAGAGAGGTACTTTTGATATTCTACATTAGGGTTGATCACCTCCTTATAGTATATTAATTTTCATTTATTCTCTAATTCTTTATCGCACCACAATTTCTCCTTAAATTTGGATGTGACAATATTTTTAATATTATGACGCTTCTGTAGAGTGACCTCTTCCTTTATTCCTTAATGATTTAGCCAAGACTTGGCATCTGTTTGCCAACCCTAGTTGAGTTGTAGGTGGTTTTAACTAGAGTTTGAAGCAATGTTAGGAAGCCTCTTGTCTTCCATGTTGTTTATGTTGTGCTTATACCTTAGATACCTTGTCATAGTCGTGCTCTCAATGGGGGAAATACTCACTTCTATGAAGAGGATATGATAAGGTATATTTCCTTTGACTTTGAGATTATAAGTTATAAAACAATATTGGATTTGCTCTATTTTTCCCTGTGATTCTCTAGATATGATGTTATGACTAAGTAAATTGCCTAGGCTAAGGAGGCAACTCACAAAGGTAACCACATAACCACTTTAGAACTGAAATTAGCTTTTCAGTTCTGAGAGGGATATCTTTGTCACTTGGTCTCTAAAGATGGATTTTCTTTGAGGAACAATGGTTATATTTTGAATAGGTGAAATTATTTTATGGGCTTTGCTGGCAATAAGAAAGTAATATATTTAGGAAATGGAGTGAATCTTTGAAAACAAACCACATAACCACTTTAGAACTGAAACTAGCCTTTCAGTTCAGAGGGATCTCTCAGTCAGTTGGTCTCTAAATATGGATTTTCTTTAAGGAACAGTGGATAGATTTTGAATAAGTGAAATTATTTTATGGGGTTTGCTGGCAAGAAGAAAGTAATCTATTTGGTAAATGGAGTCAATCTTTGGAAACAAATGAACACAGTGATTGGTAGGTAGATATCTCAAGGAAGAAAAGGAAAGGTAGGTGATGAAGTTTCAATCTTTTAATTTATTGTAATAAGATGGAAGAAATACGAAATGTATAACATCAATTAGAGAACCATAAGAGATGAATTTTGATGATTTAAGAAAGAAAAACTGAATTTAAAATTACTTAGATCTAAAGCACCATTTAGATGAATTTAAAACCCATTAACATTTAATTTTAAACATATGAAAGGTTACAGATGAAGAGACAACAAACTAGAAAAACATACATGAAAGGAAAGACATACTTATGTCATCACCACATGAATCTTTTGTATGAAAAAACTCTGCACATCTCCACTTGTATTCATTCAAATTTAGAAATTGTTACAATGATCAGTACAAGTCATCCCTTTGTACTTTTGCCAACCTCAAATACATAAAAACCTACAATATTTATACAACAATTCATTTCATTCGGTTTGAACCAATTACACTAAAATATAAAATTTCAGTTCACAAAATCTGGGATTTGAGGATATTTCTGCAGTTTGGTCCTTTATCTTCGTCCTTTAACTTTGATTGCATCTTCATTTGATTTTTTTCCTTTTGGTCAACAACTAGAAATCATTTACTCGATCCTGGGAAATTAGATTTGGTCTTGCCCAATTTGATTATTTCCTTCCATTGGAATTCAGAAGAAATCTCATAATCTATCATTTATTTCATTAAAATTTCCAAGTCAGTGCAAGTGGCATAAGACATGATAGGTAGACCAAGTTTAACTATCTTAATTTGATTTAAAATTTCAAAATCTTTACTCAGTTTATCGGCTAAAGTAGCCCCTTTCAAACCCTCCTCCAAGGTTTCAAATTTGGATTGGTCCATTCTTGAGTGAGTCAAAAGTGCATTATATTCTTCTTGATCATGCAAATTACCTTTACCATCCCAGAATGATGGAAGGCCCTTTATGAACATTTGTTCAAATAAATTCTTAAAATTTTGCACACTTTGTTTCATCTGTGTTTCTTTATTCAGGACTAATTTCAAAAGATTATGTTTTGCAATCATCCTTCTGGCCCAGATGTTCAATAAAGACCTGTCTTTTACAACAATGGTTTGAATATCTACATGAGGAACTGAGTTGATAAGATTAATGGCATTTTGTGCCCATTCAGATGGTTTTTTGGATAAAGTCTCATTAACAACAATGCATCTATGCATGACTGTGATTGCAATATTATCCTTATCATTTACAAAATTCAAATATGATATAAATTTAGTGGCCTCAACAGCTATAGAATCCCATATGATATGTTTAGCTCCTTGCAACAGACTTTTACCTCTCAATATTGAATTCAATTTATTAACATTCTCCTGCAATACTACCTTTTCCTTTTGAACTTGGGATATATTTTCATCCTTTGTGTGCATTTCCTGCTCCAATTTCTCCATGTTTTCCTTTAATTCTTTGATCTCTCCTTCTTTCAGAATGAATTGTGACATAGCCTGAACAATGTCTTCAGTGGTTGATACAGTTCCCGTAGTAGGGGATAAAACTATGGCTCTAGTCACTAACTCTACTTTTTCTTGAGACCATTCCATATTTTCCTTTTCTAGCTGCAAAAGCTTGGCCTTATAATCCAATGCTTATTTATGAAATGTTTCTTTTTCCTGTTCTAAATCTACCAATTTTGTTGTCTGTGGGTGTTTTGTAGCGGGCATCTTCAACTCTTTCTTCAAAGTTCGAATTATTTTATCTTTTTCATCCAATAAAGACTTCACACCTTGAGCGCCTTCAGACTCAAGCCTTTTAATTTAAGTCCTCCAAGCTTTGTCAGCTGTTTTTTCTTGTCTTAGTTGTCCTTCTAATTTTGTAGCTAAGGTTTTCATATTTGAATTTTTCAAATTTAAACTCAAATAATCAGAATACAACAAATCATTGGTCTTCTTATGAAATTTCACTTTGTGAGGGGCACTTATATTGTCATATTTAATTTTAATCTTAGACATTTTATCCTCCTCTGCAATTGCAATATTAAAAGCTTTCTTTTCAATATCCCTCATAGCGAACAAGGAAGATTTTTGTTGAGAAATGTTTTCCACTTCAGGAAGCAAATCCCTTATTTCACCCAAAGCCACATTTTGTTTTTTAGCATATTGTTTTGCTAGGTATTCTCTGGACTGATAGGATGTATCAAGTGCTTTATCAAAATAGATTTTTAATTGTGAAAAGCTCTTGAGATGCCTTCACTTTCAAGATGACTTATTTCCTCAATTTCTACAATATTGGTACCACTTTCCATAATGTTCCAATTCACTTGATCTCTAGGTCCTTCATCTTCCAAATCTACAATCTGCTTTGGCTGAATAATTTTCATCTTCTTTCTAGTATTTTATTCAACATCAATATCCATAGTCTCTGAAATGCTTCTTTTGTTGTACACATTGGCTTTGGGAATTGTAATCACCGACTTTTGAGGAGCTTGTTGTGTTTGTACTTTTTGCAAACATGCTTCCACATGAATACACACTTCTAGATTAGCTAATATGTCCAAGCCTTCAACATTCTCATGTTCATAAGGTGCATTTGTATTCATCTGTCTTCTCTTGGATATGATCTAATGTGGATCATATTTTCTTCCTTGTTTTTTCTGAAAAACCAAAATCTTTGAGTTTTTCCTTAACCTGTGATAAACATGATATGGACTTAACAACAAAAGGACCAATAACAAAGGGGAATTTAATTTTAGAGGCTATGTGCAATTTGATGAAGTTCTTTGTCTCAAAGATGATTCTCTACCTGAAGACTCAAGAGAAAAAATCCTGGGATTTAGGAAAATAGGTAACAAGTAAGGAGACTCATGAAAACCATATACCCAAATCATTGTTTAATGCACAAAAAGTACCCAGTCTCCTACTCTATTTTATGGATTTGGCTGTAGGTGAATTTTTATGTCCTCCAAAACTCTGGATAAACTTGCATTAAAAATAAGAGAATAGATTCTTGACATGACCTTGTTGATGGATATGAACGAAGTGTTTCTTTTACATTCAGTAGATACAAAATTTGATTCACTGATTTCTCCATGGTTACTTACTAAGAAAACCTTTAATTGATATGTATAATATCTGAAATGTCTCAAAGAGTGGAAATTCACTAGATGCTTGTGAATGGTGTCAACCAGGAATTCATCAAAATTAATTCTGACTGACTGACCAGACTCTGATTTGAAAAAATTCAAAAGAAAACCAAGCATGACTTCAACAACATATTTATCACTATCTAGACCTAGGACCTAACTCAACAGGGAACAAACCCACTGAAATTCAATTACCGTCATGTTCACACTCATTGGTAAGGACAGACTCTCTAACATTTGTTCAGGTTTAATGATTTGTTGTAGAAATTGACTTTTGATCTATGGATCACATTCTTTGTAAACCCTAATCATATTTTCTTCGTTGAATGACTTAGAATTTATGTAAAAAACTTCTGGTATATTGAGTGACTCTTAAACTAACATAATATCTATTCTACATAGGACTTGAGACCCTTGTTTATTTACAATTACTCTTTCTGCATGGGAATATTGCTCAACGTACCAACCTATGAATTCTGGAAATGGGAAAGAAACATGGACAACATATGGGACAATGGAGGCCTAGACTGCTTCTAAAAATGAAATATTCATTCCCTTTATATTAGCCAAGTTGCTTCGAGACATGGAAATGGGGAAAATAGTGATACCAGGATCAAATACATCTGTATCTCTGTCAATTAGGGATTCCTAATTACCTTCAAGGTATTTTTCTGCTACTGACAGTAATATGGGATCCATGGCAACGAGATAAATACCTAGAAGTGAAATATAATGGTGCAAAGTTGGGCTGCAATAGAAAAAGGTGGTCGCGACAGAGTTCCAATGGTTCCCGTTTTTTAAAATAATAAAAAATGAAAATGTCAAATCGACATTTTATGCTTTTCAATTTGCGGAAATGTGGATTGGTGGTTTTGGAACAACCCGCTTGTCATTCCACAATCAACCCGACATTGACACATACTTTTAAATAGAAACCACGGTTTGGATCGTGGGACCTCCCTTCAGAATTATCCCCCATGCAACTTCAAATTCTGCAATGCCTCCTGGCCGTCGATTTTGATGGATTGTGATCAAAGTTATTTCGAGCCCGGTCTAATTAACTTTTTCGCCAAATTTAACTGATTTGCGACATTTTTAACCTTCCTGTCAATTTGTCGTGCCTCCAAACCATTTAGCACCTTCGCTAATTTTAGAATCCTAACCCTAGGAATTTTTTTATTTTTATTGGTGACTAACATGGGCTCCAACTGGGGATGGCGTCCTCCCTGCGAGGCGCCAAAGAACCGTAGATTCAATAGCCTTATTCATTGGGATATTGTTGAAACTTTCTAAATTTTTTCTGAAAAAAAGAAACCTGCATACCTTATCTATTTCAATTCACGCCAATAATCTACATCAAAACCTTAGGGCCTTCTCTTTGGGCTTCAAATTTAGTTGATATGAAAAAACTTAAACTGCTCTATCTTGAAAAATAAAAATGGTTATTTACAATGAAATGGAAGGACCAAAATACTTTTAAGAAAGGTAGTGTCTGAGAAACCTCCCATTTACAAGTCCTCCACCAATGAGATCTCCATTGAGCTCCTGCAAAAAATAAGCATTGTGTCCATGATAAGCAACAATTATGAATGGTCCCAACCAGAGGTGTTCAAACTTTCCATGCTTCCCCCTATCTTCATTTCTTGCATCCCACTTCAGCACCAGATCATCTACCTTGAAATCATCAACCTTTGTATGTCTGTCAAAAACCATTTTCATTTTGTCCTTATTCATTTGTGAGTTGTTGAACACTTGTTCTCTCATTTGTTTCACATGAATCAATTGATTTATCCTTCTTTGAGAATCATTTGGTTCAACTTCCTGTTCTTGCAACAAATTCATCATTGGTGTCGCTAATGGAGTAGGGAAACTTGTTTTTGTGCCATATACAATCTGAAAATGTGATGTAGCTATATACCTCTTGGTGGTGATCCTATCAGCCCATAATGCATAAATAAGCTTCTTGTGCCAAGCCTTCTTATTTTACTGTAGAAGATTCTTAATAATTCTTGTCAAGCTTTTGTTGGATGACTTAGCTAACCCATTACCCCGTGGATAATAAGTTATGGAATGACCAAGGGTTATGTTGTAATCATTTAAAAAACTTTTCCATTCTCTTGGACTTGGACATTGTTGCATTATCAGTTATGATTTTGATTGGACAACCAAACCTAGATACATTTTTTCTTTCCAGAAATTGAATAATAGCAACATTAGTAGCTTTCCTTGTTGGAACTTCTTTAATCCATTTGGTGAAGTAGTCTATAGCTATCAATATCCACCTATGTTGAGTTGAATATGGTGGATGAATATCTCCTATAAAATCAGGGCCTCATTGCCTAAATGATGCCTGAACAAAAATAGGTTTTAATGGAAAGGGCTGCAGTCTCCTTTTACCATAAAACATTTGACACTCATGACAACTGGACACCTCCTTGTACACATCATAAAAAAAGGTTGGGCCAATAGAATATTTCTCTTAGTATCTTAAGCACAATGGTTTTCCAGTAATGGTTCCCTCCACAATCACCTTTATGAAATTCTTTGATAGCCTATTTTACTTCTCCTTCCAATAAAAAACTTAGCAAAATCCCACCCAGATCTTTCCAATACAAAGAATTATCTAGAATAATAAAATTTTGTTGCTTTTAAATTCAGAAATCTAGCCTTTGTCTTGCTCAGTTAAGGAGGATCTTTTAAATTCATAAACATGTATATAATATCAACATACCATGGGGATTCAAGGAATTTCTGGGATACCTATGGGAGTGTCTCTTCCTTTGAATTTTATGATAGTTCAACAACAAAATATATACCCAAGACATCATAATTTGATTGCGTCATCAGTTTAGCAAGCCCCTGACCTTTGATCAACTTTGTAGGATTTATATCAAGATCATACTCTAATAAGACAACTATACATTTGCCTCTTTTTTCTTCAGGATTGGATTGAGTTAAGATGTCTTTCACATAATTGTTGGGAACATAAGCAACAACATGAGAATGTAAGATATAAATTCTGAATTCTTTGAGGGATTTTACCAGTGCATATGTTTGCTTCTCCATGATGTCATAATTCAATGGAGAGTCTCTCAAATTTTTACTGTAATAGGCTATGGGCATTTCAAATTTTTGTTCATATCTTTGCAACAAGACACCAACAATATTTTTTTCTGATGCAAAAGAGAACAAGATGAAATCCTTTGCATAATATGGATTGGCCAATACTGATTCCTTGGTCAATGCCACTTTTATATTCTCAAAGGATCTCCTAGATTCTGGAGTCCACTTTATATCACTTCCTTTTATGAGCATGTTGGTAATGTACTTTATGATTTCAGTTGGATTGGGGATAAACCTCCTCAGAAAGTTTACTCTTCCAACAAAGGATTGTACCTCCTTTTTGCTCCTGGGTGTGTCAATTTTCAGAATTGAAACCACTTTGTTGGGATCTATCTTTATTGCTTGTTTAGAAATGATATTATCATGTAGTTTCCCCTCTTACATTCCAAAGTTAGATTTCTTGGGATTTAATGAAATGCCAATTTTCCTACATTTATGAAAAACCCTTTTCAAATGTTTTAGATGCTCATCGTCAAAATCTAAAAACACAGTAATACCATCTAAATAAATGACAATGAACTTATATTTCTCATCAACAAAAGCTATGCCCATATCCCTTTGGAAATTTTCCCCTGCATTCATGAGACCAAAAGGCATCTTGGCATATATGAATGTACCCTAGGGTGTTGTGAAAGTTGTATTCTCTTGATCATAAGGATACACCATGATTTGGTTGTATCCAGAAAATCCATCAAGCATTGACATTTTTTGTGATCCAACCACTTTCTGTAGAATGTAATCCATCTTGGGAAGAGGATAATTGTCTTTGAGGGAAACCTTCTTTAGATTTTGAAAGTCTACACACAACCTGATTTCACCACTTTTGTTTCTGATAGGAACTTAGTCATTTAGAGGATCTTAAAGACACTATAATCTTAGCATCAAACAACTTTCTTACCTCTTTCTTAATTAATGGAAACAACAAAGGTTTAATCCTTCTCAATTTTTGTTTGAAAGATTTGTGATCATTTTTTATTAGAATTACATGTTGAATCATCTTAGTGTCATAAACCTTCAAATCCTCATAGCTCCATGAAAAAACATCTGGGAAATCCTTCATTAGGCTAATATATCTTTGCTTGATTTATGGACTGAGTGCCTTGGATAGTTTGATTATTTTGGGATCTTTTTGAGTCCCAATGTTACAATCCTCTATGTATTCATTATTTGTAGTGACCTTGGGATTTCTTGCCACATCGTTATTGTCAAAAAGTTTTTCCAATAGGACCAAACCCTTGGGAATGATATTATTTTTGATCTGAACAATATCTCTACCAAAACTCTGATTTAGGAAACAACCATCATTTGAGAACATGAATGCATCCTCTTCTTGATCACAACAATTTTCATCATCAATATTTGAGTTGAAAAAATCATCAATCATTTTAAGAAATATTACCACCTTCTTTTCAACCTAAAAAATATGCCAATAATTGATGTTGTTAGGCACTGTTGGCATGTGCTTGACTTCAATTTCATATTTTCTATTAGGAAAAATAGGAATCATGAAAACAAAGGCTGAAGTGGCTAAGGAATCAACAATTAGATTTTGTCCTCTTGGAATCACTAAGAGGTTATATTCTGTAAAAATTTCAACTAATTCAAGAACTATATTTCTATATTCCCTTAACCTAGGATGCTTTGAATGATAAATTAGCTTAACCTGATTTATGACAAGCTCATAATCCCCATGCACAACTATTCTTTTTGCACCCAATTCTTTCAAAGTGTTCAATCCCAAAATCAATGCCTCATATTTAGCCATGTTATTTGTGTAGTCAAAAGAAAATTTGTAAGAACAAAGTTTTGAACCCGTTCTAGGAGGAATTATCCAAACACTTGCTCCAAATCCCTCTTTGCTAGCAACTCCATCAAAATTCATATTCCACATTTCATCATTTTCTCTATTTTGTTGGTCTAAATTTTCCCTGCTTGATGATCAACCTCACCTTCCACATGAAATTCAACAGCCTTTGGCTCTTCTTCTTCAAAGCACAGGTCATTGTAGAAAATCGAAGAGCCAACCTCAGTATCAACAGAATAAATAGGATGATTTTTTTGGTTTGCCTTTGATACTCACCATGTACTTCAACAATACTTCCTTGTACAATCTCCTTTCTTGGCCAAACACTGGTATAGTTGCATAGGAAATATCCATCTGTAGAATACCTTTCAATTTTGTAGCCCATGATATTGACAAAAACTTGCCAAAATTTGGAGGGATGTCAGCGACAACCACATCCATGATCATATTCTTTGATGGAATTTGAGATAGAGACACAACCATATATTTGATTAAACCCAAACATTTTACCTTCCTTGAATCAAAAGAGAAAAAATCTTTGTGAGGCCTAGTGATGTCCAAGCCTAGTTCATCCATGATTACTTTTGGAATAAAATTATGAGATGCTTATGAATCTAGCATTGCATTATGTAAGGTCATATCATGAACTTTAAGGCTGACATAGAAATGAGGTATGTCACCATCATCACCAGTTTCTTCCACCCGAGGACCAAATAAGATTGCAGGGTAATCATCTTGCACATTCAAAGTGTCAGATGCTTCTTCCATTTTCAACATTTTAATGTTTTGGCTTTCTATATTCACCATTCCTTATCAATTCATTGAAAGGAAAACGATTTTTTATTTTTTCCATTTGACTTTCAAAATTAAAAGGAGACTGGGTTTTTTCTACCTCTTTGATGACCACATCCCTTTTTGTCTATGGTGCCTTCTTTGGGGGATCTTCTTTTTGTTTTCCTTTCTCCAAAATAATTATGTAAATGAGAATTTTGATGAATCTATTGAAGACAACATACATTGTTGTGGTGGTGCTGAAACATATGTGTTCCTAACTAAAGAAGAACATGATCAATTTATGGATGCAAATGATAAGTTTATGCAGGAAAAAGATGAAATATTGTCAATGGAAACAAAAGAGTAAAAGAAGGGGTTTCAAAATGCCATCATGTAGTTTCAGAAGCAATACAATCCTAGAAGTAAAAAGGTGTCTGCAAACCAACCAAAAGGGAATCCTACAAAGGATCCTCAAGTCAATTTCCCTTGTTCAATTCAGCCTAAGAAAGACAGTTCTGCAAGGGAGGTATTGGAGATAACAACTTGTTGATCACCTTGATTTTTTTGTTCTCTCTGTCTAATCTATGGAATTGGTGCTGTTTGGACATTAGAATTTCTGTGTTGAAAATCAACTTAGTCTATGATGGAAGGTTTATTTTCTAAAGATAGCTTTTCCACCAACCTTTCCTTAGTTTTCACCATTAAATCAAATTATTCATCTGATGTTTTGGAAGCTGAGGTTTGAGCTTCTCTTTGAACCTTTTTCATACCAATATTAGGATTATGATTAATCTTTCTTGATGCCATTGGATTCACTTCTACTTCAATTGCATCATTCATCATGTCATCTAGCATGGTAGATCTCCTTTCCTTCAACAACAAGGAAAAATCACTATCAAAAGAGTCAGCATAACGAAGTTGGGAAGCTCCAGGAGGGGGTTTAACTTTAGTTGGGATTGAATTGTAAGCCGTCATGAATCTGGTTTAAAATTCATGTACTGTCTCATTAGGTGATATCTTTATGTTATTATACTGAGTCAACAATTGAAGAGTATGTTTCTTATCACCCCATCTTGCAAGAAAAATGGTTTCAAATGCTACAAAGTTAGGGATGCTTGTTGTTGGAAGAGATTTAAATCATTTCCTGACTTCACCTAAGAGAATTTGTGAAAATAGTATTACTTTAACATCCTCATCATCTACCTCCTCCAAGTCAACAAAATCATTAAACCAATATAAGTGTTTCTAAGCTGAAACACTCTCTTCTGCATCATATGACTTAATTATTTGAATATAATTTTGAGGTAGATCATGCAATTGAGAAGGTAAGACAAGGGGAGAAAAACTTGTTGCCATGGATCTAGGAGGATTTTGGACCGACTAAACAATCTGACTGGGAATGAAAATAATTTGATTGGGGAAAGTAGAAATCAAAGATTGAAATTTCTTTTCATCAAACATAACTTCTTTCAAGTTAGATTTTGATTATATCTAAACAAAGTTTGTTCAAATTTTATGTCAAAATAAAGGTCATCAATACTTTTCACTCCATCTTTAGGAAATGATAGATTTCTGTCCAAAAAAATACCCGAGTCAACTACCCTTTCTTTTCTTTTATGTAAGAGTTTCTCAGGATCAGACACAAATGCTATAGGTTTTGGATCTGGGTTTCTCCCAGTGTAAATCTTATTTGGAGCCAAGATTTCTTAATAAAATTACTTTTTTTCTATTGATCTTATAAAATGAAGTCTTTAGGGTAATTTTTTTTCAGCCGATAAAATGTCTGATTCACTGTTACCCTTAGGAATGAAATCTGAAATTCTAAGTCGTTCTTTCCCAGGGAAAATTTCACTTTTCGTCGCCGACAACGACGCCAAAATGTTAGTACTAAGTAAATATCCTAGGATGAGGAGGAAACTCACAAAGGTAACCAGAGAACTACTTTAGAACTGAAACTAGCCTTTCAGTTCTGAGAGGGATCTCTCTTGTCACTTGGTCTCTAAAGATGGATTTTCTTTGGGGAACAATGGCTAGATTTTGAATAGGTGAAATTATTTTATGGGGTTTGCTGGCAAGAAGAAATGAATCTATTTGGGAAATAGAGTCAATATTTGAAAACAAATGAACATAGTGACTGGTAGGTAGAGCTCTCAAGGAAGCAAAGGCAAGGTAGGTCATGAAATTTCAGTCTTTTAATTTGTTGTGATAAGATGGACGAAAGAAGAAACATATAACATCAATCAAAGAACCATAAGAGATGAATTTTGATGAGTTAAGAAAGAAAAACAAAATTTAAAATTGCTTAGATCTAAAGCACCATTTAGATGAATTTCAGACCCATTAACATCCAATTTTAAACATATGAAAGGTTGCAGAGGAATAGACAACAAACTAGACAAAAATACATGAAAGGAAGCACATACTCAGGTCATCACCACATGAATCTTTGGTATGAAAAAACTATGGACATCTCCACTTATATTCATTCAAATTTAGAATTTGTTACAATGATTAGTACAAGTCGTCCCTTTGTACTTCTTCCAACCTCGAATACATCAAAACCTACAATATTTATACAACAATTCATTTCATTCGGTTTGAACCAATTACACTAAATCAGAAAATTTCAGTTCACAAAATCAGGGATTTGCGGATATTTCTGCAATTGACTTTGATTGTATCTTCATTTGATTTGCTTCCTTTTGGTCGACAGCTGGAAATCATTTACTCGATCGCGATAAATTATATTTGGTCTTTCCCAATCTAACTATTTCCTTTCATTGCAATTCGTAAGGAATCTCATAATATGTCATTTCTTTCATTAAAATTTCCAAGTCAATACAAGTGGAATAAGACATGACAGGTAGACCAATTTTGATTGTCCTAAACTGATTTAAAATTTCAAAATTTGTACTTAGTTTATCAACTAAAGTAGCCCCTTTCAAACCCTCCTCCAAGGTTTCAAATTTGGAGTGGTCCATTCTTGAGTGAGTCAAAAGTGCATTATATTCTTCTTGATCATGAAACTTACCTTTACCATCCCAGAATGATGGAAGGCCCTTTATGAACAATTCCTCAAATAAATTCTTAAAATCTTGCACAGTTATTTGTGACTGATTTCAAAAGATTATGTTTTGCAATAATCCTTCTGGCCCAGATGATCAATGTAGTTCTATCTTTTACCCCAATGGTCTGAAGATCTGTAGAAGGAACTGAGTTGAGAAGATTAATGGCATTTTGTGCCCATTCAAATGGATTTTTGGATAAAGTATCATTAAGAATAGTGCATCTATGCCTAGTTGTGATTGCTATATTATCCTTATCATTTACAAAATTCAAATATGATCTAAATTTAGCAGCCTCAATAGATATAGAATCCCATATGATATGTTTAGCTCCTTGCAGCAGAATTTTACCTCTCAATCTTGAATTCAATTTATTAATCTTCTCCTGCAAGACTACCTTTTCCTTTTGAACTTGGGATATCTTTTCATCCTTTGTGCACTTTTCCTGCTCCAATTTCTCCATTTTTTCCTTTAACCCTTTGATCTCCCCTTCTTTCAAACTGACTTGTGACATATCCTGAATAATGTCTTTAATGGTTGATCCAATTCCTGCAACATGGGATAAAACCATGGCTCTAGTCACCAACTCTACTTTTTCTTGAGACCATTCCATCTTTTCCTTTTCCAACTGCAAAAGCTTAGCCTTATAATCCAATGTTTATTTCCGAAATGTTTCTTTTTCTTGCTCTATAGCTACCAATTTTGTTGTCTATGGGTGTTATGTAGCAGTCATCTTCAACTTTTTCTTCAAACTCTGAATTATTTTATCGTTTTCATCCATTAAAGACTTCACACCTTGAGAGCCTTCAGACTTGAGCCTTTTAATTTGAGTCTGCCAATATTTGTTGGTTTCTTTTTCTTGTCTTAGTTGTCCTTCTAATTTTGCAGTCAAGGATGTCATCTTTGAATTTTTCAAATTTAAACTCAAATAATCAAAATATAACATATCATTGGCATGCTTATGAAATTTCACTTTTTCATGGGAACTTATATTGTCATATTTAATTTTAATCTTAGACACTTTATCCTCCTCTGCAACTGCAATGTTAAAATTTTTCTTTTCAGTATCCCTCACAGCGAACAAGGAAGATTTATGTTGAGACATTTTTTCCACTCCAAGAAACAAATCCCTCATTTTACCCAAAGCCAAATTTGTTTTTCAACATATTGTTTTGCTAGGTCTTCTCTCTACTGATAGGTTGTATCAGGTGCTTTATCAAAATAACATTTTTTACTTTGAAAATCTCTTGAGATTCCTTCACTTTCAAGCTGACTTCTTTCCTCAATTTCTACAATGTTGGTACCACTTTCGACAATGTTCAAATTCATGTTCAAATGCTGGTACCACTTTCCAATCCTTCAACATTCTCATGTTCATAAGGTGCATTTTTATTCATTTTTCTTCTCTTGGATATGATCTGATGTGGATCATATTTTCTTCCTTGTATTTCTGAAAAACCAAAATCTTTGAGTTTTGCCTTAACCTGTGATAAACATGATCTGGACTTAACAACAAAAGGACCAATAACAAAGGGGAATTTAATGTTAGAGGCTCTGTGCAATTTGATGAAGTTCTATGTCTCAGAGATGATTCTCTGCCTACTGAACTCAAGAGAAAAACTCCTGGGAGTTAGGAAAATAGGTAACAAGTAAGGAGACTCATGAAAACCATATACCCAAATCACTGTTGAATGCATAAAAAGTACCCAGTCTCCTACTCTATTTTCTGGATTTGGCTGTAGGTGAATTTTCATGTCCTCCAAAAGTCTAGGTAAACTTGCATTAAAAATCAGAGAATAGATTCTTGACATGACCTTGTTGATGAATATGAGAAAAGTGATTCTTTTACATTCAGTAGATACAAAACCTGCTTCAAGGATTTCTCCATGGTTACTTGCTAAGAAAACCTTCAACATATATGTATAATATCTAAAATGTCTCAAAGAGTGGAAGTTTACTAGCTGCTTGTGAATGGTGTCAGCTAGGAATTCATCAAAATTAATTCTGACTGACTGGCCAAACTTTGATTTGAAAAAATTCAAAAGAAAACCAAGCATGACTTGAACAACATATTTATCACTATCTAGACTTAGGAAATGAATCAATAAGGAACATACCTACTCAACTTCAATGACCATCATATTGACACTCATTGGTAAGGACAAAATCTCTGACATTTGTTCAGGTTTAATGATTTGTTGTAGAAATTGACTTTTGATCTCTGGTTGACATTCTCTGTAAACTCTAATCATCTTTTTTTCGTTGAATGACACAAAATTTATGGAAAAATCTTTTGGTATATTGCGTGACTCTCAAACTGACAGACTAACTATTTTACATAGGACTTGAGACCCTTGTTTATTTACAATTACTCTTTTTGCATGGGAATATTGCTTAGCACACCAACCTACGAATTCAGGAAATGGGAAAGAAAGCTCAACAACATATGGGACAATGGAGGCCTGGTTTGCTTCTAAAAATGGAATATTCTTTCCCTTTATATCAACCGAGTTGCTTCGAGACACAAAAATGGGGGAAATAGTGATATCAGGATCAAATACATCTGCATCTTTGTCAATTAGGGCTTCTTCATTACCTTAAGGGTCCTGTTCTGCTACTGAAAACACTATGGGATCCATGGCAATGAGATAAATACCTGGAAGCAACTGTAATGGTACAAAGTTGGGCTGCAACAAAAAAAAGGTGGTCATGACAGTGTTCCAACGGTTCTCGTGTTTGAAAATAAAACAAAATGAAAATGTCAAATCAACATTTTATACTTTTCAATTTGTGGAGAAGTGGATTGGTGGTTTTGGAACAAGCCGCTTGTCATTCCACAATCAACCCGACGCTGACACGTACTCCTCAATAGAAACCACAGTTTGGATTGCAGGACAACCCTTCAGAATTATCCCCCGCGCAACTTCAAATTCTGCAATGCTTCTTGGCCGTCAATTTTGATGGATCGTGATCAAGGTTATTTTGGGCCTGATATAATTAACTTTTTTCGCCAAATTTAATTGCTTTGTGCCATTTTTAACCTTCCTGTCAATTTGCCGTGCCTCCAAACTGTTTAGTGCCTTCGCTAATTTTAGAATCCCGACCCTAGGAAATATTTTTTTTTAATTGGTGACTAACAAATGCTACAACCCCAAACTTCACAACCATATAAGATAACACGAGTGACAACAATCTCAGAGGATTTTCTTCTTATCCCATAGCCAAAGGTCTGTTGATTTACAATTGTTTTCAAGTCCATAATAAGCTTTCCACCCTCCATTTATCCTTTTCTCAATGTTATAGTTCTAGTTAAGCTTGTGATGAAGATTAATTATGAGATATTTGTATGAAGTCACTTCCTCTGAGTTGTTGTTATCATACATGAAATTAGTGTAAGTGATATTTTTGGATTTAACTATCGTAACCTTCATTTTGTCAGTGTTAACAATCATACCCATACTAAAACAAAATTCCTTGAGAATTTTTAGTTGCTTGTCAAGATCATTGGGACTCCTCGCCATAAGAATACTATCATTAGCTTAAAAACCTATACAATTTAAAGTCGGGTTGACACAACCTACTTCTTCCAAACAACCCTCTAACTTGTCATTATATATGAAAAAGAGATAAGAAACAACCTTACTTAACTTCTATATTACAATTAATTTCTTCCAAAGATTTAAATTTCTCTTTATCCATATATATCACATTAATACAATGTTAAGATTCATAAACTAATTTACACTCATTCACCAATTGAAAACAATCTAAGATACTAATCCATGACACTCACTCACTAATTGAAAACAAAAATATTAAAAGTTATAGTTGCATATATTAGTAAAATATTAAAATAACTTTGTATTAGTAAAATAAAATGTTTTTTTACAAATTTTGTAAATATTAAAACGTATACTTACATATATCCATCAAAAATATAATTTTAATTAAAATAACTTTGTATTAATAAAATAAAATATTTTTTTACAAATTTTGTTTCGATAAATCAATTCAAAGAAAAATTAAGAATACATTTTCCCATTATTATACTAAAATCCACTTTAACATAAAATTTAAAACTGCACTAACATACATATAACAGATAAACATGCTCTAAATCAATTAAAAAACGGTAAAACAAAACTCATTTTAATATAAGAATGGTTTAAATTAATCAATTTATACACATTATCAAAGTTTTATTTTATTAAAATTACTTATAAAAACTTTATACTATTTAAAAAAACTCAATTTAATATAGGAGTTGCGAAATTCAAGAAATTTGTATACAAAATTATGTAGGTTTCATAAATCGATCAAGATAAAATTACTCTTAAAAATGTTTTATATACAATCTTTTTAAAAATTAATTAAAAAATTATTATTATTATTTTAAAAATTATACTTGATAGATTTATATTAAATAAAAGAGTTTATCGAGAGATTATATTAAAAAATAATTATAAATGTCCAACTATTACAAATATCTATATGATTTATATGTCAACAACTTAGCCTAATAATATTTATAGGCAAAATGATCAAGTACTTCTTAAAAGTCTATATTTTACAAAACAAACAAGATAATATGAGAATTTTACAAAACATCAAAACCAACAGAAAACATGTCTATTCACCACTTCTTCAAGTGTTGCATTTCCTTGTTTTGGAGATGACTACTTAATTTCCATTACATCATGTTTTTCCTTATTTTTGAGCTGATTATTTAATTTCCATTACATCATCAAGTTGGTGCATTATTGCATCTTCATTCAACTTGCCACAATTGGAATTCACCGAAGTTCAAGCCCATTTGATGCCCTTGAATGATCTCCCTTGCCCATATTAATCACCAAAGTCTACAACATGAGTGCAAACTCTCGAAACCTAAAGGGACGAGGCTCTTCAAATTTATATAGCCAATATACAAACAAAAACAAACACTTTGCAATAACTCCAATGATCTAGGTCTGTTTCCTCCACAGTTCCATTCGATTAATCCCATCATGTCTAAATATAATATCATTCCCAAATTCATAAATGTGTTACACCAAAACTGGGGGTATGCGGAAATGAGCCTCCATCTCATCTCATAACTACTCTTGCAATATGATCTGAAGACCACACATTGCCATGTGGCACCTTAACTCCTTGATACATGACTTATACTTCATGAAAAACTATGGAATGAGTTGAGTGGCTTGATTTCCATTCATGCTAATAACCCCTTGTTTTAAGAGTGTGATTTTATTAGCATAATGATTTGTAGCTTGATTGTTCTCTCAAAGTATAAGGAATAGGCTTATATTGGAGAAGTTAATGACATTTTTTTTTATCCTGTTGAAGTATTGCATTTAGAGTATAATCAACAACAACAATGTTTGAAACCATTTTTCCAATGACGAACTTAATATCCCTTATGACGATCAAAGAGTGAATATTAACTTCGATTGCTAACTTTATCCCTTGCATTAATACATAAGTTTATGCTAAATTATTAGATGCAATGCCTAGACCCCAAGCATATGTCAATACTATTATTCCTCCAGAACTTAGTATAGCTCCCCGCACTTACCTCTCTATATAATTAATTAATTAATTAATTAAAAAATCCATTTTAATTTAAAAATAATTAAACTTAACCAACTGTTATAGCAAGATTTGCCTCACCCCATGCAACTTGCTGAGAAGGCCTTTTCCATTTCCCTATGCAGACTTGAAGTCCCTATTTGCAATTCTCAAAGCTAAAAATAATATATTTACACATATACATGCCCTAACAACTATACAACATGCATATATGCAGGTTGCACCATTACAACCCACACACATCGAGTTTTGTGCCAAAAAAAATGAAATGGTTTTGGGTTTCCATGTCACGTCACAAGATCCATGATCATTGACCTTCCATATACTGGAAACGTTCTGACTCAACCCTTCAGTTCCATTTGAAGGCTATAAATGGGTCATATCCAAGATGTGGAAGAGGGAGAAGAATCCAACTTTTGAGAGCAAAGTTACTCTGAAGAAATTATTTACTTCATATTGAGTATGCATCCCTTTGTCCTTTAAAGTCTGAACACATTGTTCAACCCCCAAGCTCTTCCCTCTTTGATGGAGAACCTCATTGTCTCTCTTATATGAGCTTGCCTTTGGTGGAGGATGGAAGTGGTGGAGGCCCAACTGGAAGGGACTTAGTTTCTTGGTTCCGAGATGTGCCGGCACAGAATTTTGTCATTCATACACTTATGTTGTTCATATTCTAATAGAAATACTCTTTTCTCGTCCAATTGATGTCTTGCAAATATTTGAATTATTATTCCATGGGCGTATTTGTTATGAATATTAATGGATTATGTTATTGTATGTGCTAACTTTATATATTATCACCATATGCTTGCGTATCTTGGTTGTTGAGGACAAGTTGTGGGTATAAATCTTTGGGTCACGTGCTCAACGGTGGTCTTCATCGAATATCCAGACGAAGTAGGCTCTTTATCTTGTTTTATTAACATTTACATTTATATAGCATATTTGGGATTAGAGTCGATTTCTGCAATCATTTTTGTCTATTATAATTTACCCCTTACCATAGAGTGATTTTCCTCATAACACCAACTTCAACAAAATCAATTTTTATGAAAAAATTGTCCAAAAATTAATTATGACAAAGTTACTAAAACTTAACTACATTGTAGAAAAAATTAAGTCAAATTTAACCCCCAAAAAATTCAAATTTTATAGAATTTTTGTGTAGGACAAAGTTACTAAAAACTGCGCTATCATGGGGAAAAACAACTTAGTCAAACTCAATAAATAAACTAAGAAATGTCCATGTCATACTTTTTCCTTTCTATGTTTATTATATTTCAAAGTGACATTAACAATGTTTGGCATCTGAATATGGATTTTATACTTCTCTTTCTATGGCAAGCATTCTTGAGCATTAACAATGTTTGGCATCTGAATATGGATTTTATACTTCTCTTTCTATGGCAAGCATTCTTGAGCATCACCCCTTATGTCATCTTTCTTTCCCCTTTTGTGGAGAAGCCCTCTTACAACTTTATTAATAAAGTATTTAGTAATTGGGTTATTAAAATAACACCAACACCGTCCATTGGTTAAAGTTGCATAGACCCATTACACCAACATAAATTGTATAAAGACATGGTCCAAACTTAGGTTGTTACACCATCATTAGGTCCATTAGACAAGAAGGTTAATTAATATAAAATTTAGTTCATGGCTTTTTCTCATTTCAAAGATTTTATTAAATGTGAAGAAATATAAACTTTGACTTATCATTATAGTTACACACTACATATATTATATTTAAGTCTATTTTATTTAAATTGAATATTTTTAAAAGTCCTCTCATGATAACATTTTTAATAAATTTATGAATGTTTTTCACTTTATTTCAACTATTCTGGCCAAGAAGCTTCGACCAATAATAGTTACACACTACATATATTATATTTAGGTTTATTTTATTTTAATTGAATATTTTTTAAAGTTCTCTCATGAAAACTTTTTTAACAAATTTATGAATATTTTTTACTTTATTTCAACTATTCTGGCCAAGAAGCTTCGACCAATAAAGTGAAGTCATTGACATAAAGATTATCATTATTAAGATTTTAGTGGTATCATAATCCAACAAATTTGTTGCATCGCAATTTTCAAAGAAAAAGTTCCTTAAAAAATATTAATAACGTAACGTAAATATCTCTTAAGAGAAATATAGTGAAGTATATTATCTTTTATAAATGTGGTGTTTGTGTAATTATGTATTTTTATAAAAATATTTATTTATAAGTATTGTATGAGGGTGAGTGGTGGGGTTTGGTAGTGGAGTTAAATTTTTATAAATGTGGTGTTTGTGTAATTATGTATTTTTATGAAAATATTTATTTATAAGTAGGGTAAAAGGTTGAGTGGTGGGGTTTGGTAGTGGGGTTAAATTTTTATAAATGTTGTGTTTGTGTAATTATGTATTTTTATGAAAATATTTATTTATAAGTAGGGTAAAAGGTTGAGTGGTGGGGTTTGGTAGTGGGGTTAAATTCAAGGTTCATGTAGGCCATATTTGATACATTAGATGCTATAAGTGTTATTTAGGGGGAGGGTATGATGTGACAAACACATGAGTGAAAAAACAAAGCATGCAAATTCAGGCCCTTTTTGGTATTTTTAATGTGTTTTATTTAAAGATTAAATAAGTATTTTTCATCTACGTTAAAAAAAAATTAAACGAGTACCTTTAATCTATACTAAAAAAATACTAAGATTAAATGAGTGCCTTTATGCTAGAAAAGATCAAATGAGTACTTTTATGCTAGAAAAAGTAATTGATATGTGAACATTCATCTAGATTAGGGAAACCTAGAATGACACAACACCTCCCCTTGTTATCACCCTAATTTTACTGACTCACAACATTTAAGTGGTCATACCTAGAAACATTGTCAATTCATGTATAAATCACATAATGCAACTCATCACATGATTTCATGGCTATTTCTACCCCACTAAGTAAAGTCAAAACTTTAGTTGTCTGTTTCTAGGGTCACACAACATATCTCTCATTACTAGTGCTGATTGCGTTGATAATTCTTCAATAGTTACATGACCCCTAAAAAACCATAAAATCAATGACTATGTATCTCATAAATGACTAAGGACTCATTGAACTATATGGTGGGTATGTACAAATCAAGTTTGTAACATCCCACTATAATCCCCAACTTAATTAATGCATAATGTAGATACGAATGTGGCTATGGACAAGCGATGTAATATCTGAAATGTATTTTATGTTTTTAATTAAAATAATGTGATGCCAACGGCTGGGAATATGAATAGAGATGGAGGTTGAGTTTTCCATAAGAGGAGAGAATGCCTAGGGAGTGTCTAAGAGGGACCCAAGGGGGATATGACTTATGCGTATTAATCCAAACCCAATTTTCTGAATTTTATTATCTTTTGGGGAAATCTTCTATTTATGTTTGAGTGTGTGAAAGCCCAATCGTTAGACTCATGTAAGAGGGTGGGTGTGAGAGTCACATCCCATAGTTATTAGAAAGCATGAGGAAAATCAACATTGGGTAGAGTGAGTAGTCAATTGTCTTGGAAAAATAGAGGAAATTCGTATGGACTATTACAGACAATTATTACACATGGAGGGGGGCATGAAAAATAAGAGGAAGGAAGGAAAAAGAACTCCAGAGATGGAGCAAGGAGGATGGGCAAATTTAGGAGCAAGTTAGAGCATTTTGAAGTGTATAGGAGATGGAAATTGATGAGCCAGGTTGTCAAGCCTAAAGAGTGAACTCCTGAGTGAGTTACACTGTATCAGCCTGTGTTTGTTGTTGATTTTATTGGTGGTTTTTCCTGGCAGTGAGTTTCCCTGAGTTCCCAATAGAGAGATTCCTCGCTACCTGAGCTAGAGAGACCCTGATAAATCAATGGGATGCCTGATGGACCGAGAGAAATGAAGGAGTACATTCCTTGGGTTGGGTAGGTTAAGAGGAAGAGAGCTAGAGGAAATTTGAGATAGATGAAGGAGAATATCGATGGGTTGTGTGATATTGAAATGTAAGTGGAGTGTGAGAGGCACCCTTCTCTTTTCAATTCCTTTCCCCAACTCAAGGGTGAATTGCTATTGAGATTTAGAACAATAGATCTATGGTTTGGTGGAACGTCCTTCCCAAGTAGCTGGTTGCACAAGCATTTTAAAAGTAAGTGTTTATCTATTTCTTGAGTTATTTCATGAGTTTAATTACTGTGCTTAACTCTATGTATGTACATGATCTATTGTTGTTGTGAATGAGTTTATTAGCTGCATTCTTGTTCATTTAGAACATTGTAGATGTAGTCCACGATGGATATCAAAATCTGGTTAATAATGTGAATTAAATCTTAGCTGGTAAGATACAGTAATTGAGCTAACAAGAAATTTTTCATTTTTGGTGAATTTTGTTTCGTAATTTTCCCTGGTAGAGCTATGGAATGTTACATTATGGTATCAGATTTGAAGGTTGTAACACTGTCCTGCAGGAACCTGCTACATGACAACAAAAGTTGTTTGAATCAGAATTTTATTTTGGGTAAAAATTTCTTTGCTATGAGGCATCGCTGGATGGAGAAATTCTTGTGGTTTAAAGTTGTTATTCAACCATGGAAAATGTGTCCAAGATAATATCCATGGTCTTGGATTTCCAACGAGCCATCGTTTTCTTGATTTGGACAACTAGATCAAAAGTTATGCCCCTCGGGAGGTCGGCACACATAAACCATCGATCTAGTTTTGCGTGGATCCCTAGTCGTTGATCTACGATCTATGTTATTTATCCCACATGCACGGGGAAAGGTTCATTGAAACTATTTATAAACAAAATACACCCCTTTTTGACTTGTGCGTGAAGCACATAGAGAGCCGCAGAACCCGGTGGAGCCCGTACACAACATATACTTTTGGATAAGGTGTTCAATGAGATGATGGCCCAACGTCATATCGAAAGCTAGTTGGTTGGAGGTTGTGCGGGGATGGTCTAGTGCCCGGTGGGCTAGTGGTCCAGTGGACCGACGTTGGATCGAAGTTCATTTGGTTGGAGGTTACGTGAGGTGGCTTGGTCACCGGTGCTCCGATGGACCGAACTAGAGTCAAGTGGAAGTTTTGTAGGACCAGAAGAGTTCTGATCGACACCCGATGGACCAGACTAGTGTCAGATAGAAGGTTATCACCGGAGGCGTGTGTGGGGTGTCCTAATGGATCAAACCAGAGTCACACAGAGGCAAGGATAAGGGAAGGTGTTTTCCACAGTGTCGGTGTTATAGCAAATTTTGTCACACTACATGCATCTTGCTTGGATGGCCTTCAATTTCCTTCTACAGACCTCATCTCCCCCTTTTTTCTGTGCACTCTAGATCTAAAATTCATATTTTTATACATGTATGTGACCTGATAGTTATGTAGCATGCATACATATGCGGGCTTCTCCATTACAACCAACGTACATCAGGTTTAGTGCTCAAAAATTAAAATTGCATCAGGTTTCCGTGCCATGTCACGAGATCTGTGATCCTTGACCCTCTATATGATGGAAACTCTTTGACTCGACCCTTCAATTCCATTTGGAGGCTATAAATTGAGCCATATCCAAGATTTGAACATACACAATTCATCATTGAGAGAAAAGACACTCTGGAGAAATTTCACCTCAATTGAGTCTGCATCCCTTTGTCCTTGAAAGTTTAAACTTCTTGTGTTTAGCTCCCAAGATCTTCCTATATTGTGATGGAGAACCACATTGACTCCTACATGTGATATTTCCTTTGTGGAGGATTGAAGTGGTGGAGTCCCAGCTGGAGGGACTTAGTTTCTCGGTTCTAATATGTGTCTTTACAGAAGTTTGTAAGCTATGTACTTATGTTGATTACATTAATAGAGATACTCTTTTCTCATCCAATTGATATCTTGCAAATATTTGAAGTACTTTCCATGGGCATATTTGTCATGTATGTTAATGGATTATGTTGATTTATATGCTAACATTATATATCAATACCACATGTTTGGGTATCTTTGTTGTTGAAGACAAGTTGCAGGTGTTACAAGGGAAAAACTCTCTATGGCCAAGGGTAAACCACAACAGACAGGTATAACTGCAGAAATCAACTCAATTCCAACATGTTCTATATAACCTAATGTGCAATACAAGGAAGAATCCTACCTCGATCCAATCGTTTGATGTCGTTCCACCATTGAGCACTTTGACCCAAAGCTTTACACCTGCAAGAAGTTCTCAACAAACAAGCGATGTAAGTATATAGTGACAATATATCAAATGAGTTAGCACATCAGATAGCACAATCCATTAATAAACATTACAAACATGCCCATGGATAATAATCATATATTTGCAAGATATCGATAGGATGGGAAAGGAGTATTTCTATTAATAATTGATCAACATAAGTATCAACATTATAGACTTACGTGTCGGCACGGTTCGAAACCAAGAAACCAAGTTCCTTCCAATTGGGTCTCCACCACTTCAATCCTCCACCAAAGGCAATCTCATAGCAAAGAGGTAATGAGGTCCTCTTGACAATAAGGAAATAACTTAGGGGCTGAACATTGTGTTCAGACTTGAGGGACAAAGGGATGCAGACTCAATATGAAGTAATTTCTCCAGAGTAACTTTGCTCTCAAAGTTGAATTCTTTCTCTCTTTTTCCATAGCTCGAAATTGTGCTCTTATAGCCTCCAGAATGAAACTGAAGGGTCGAGTCAGAACGTTTCCAGTATATGGAAGGCCAAAGATAAGAGATCTTCTGTCGTGACATGGAAACCTGACCTCATTTTTTATTTTCTGGCACAAATCCCGATATATGCGAGCTGTAGTGGAGCAACAAGTGTATACACATCTTGCAAAGAAGTTAGGGAGCATATATGTGGAAAAATATATATTTTTGGCTCCGGATTTATCAAAAGGGGGTTGATAAGTCTGCATAGGGAAATGGAAAAAGGCCCTCTGTGCAAGATAGCAATGGTGAGGCAAATCTTGCTATAACAAATTCTCCCTAATGTGTGAGATCAGAGGAATATCTGTGATGGCTGAAATACATTATAAATAACCCAGAAGTGGAGTGGTAGAGAACCAGCGAGACGAACTCAATTGCTTATTTACATTATGTATTGACTTTGCATACATGGCTGCCAAGAATACAATGCAGATTCATGTGGAAAATATACCAACAAGTGTTCATGGTCATGAATAGGAAAGTATAAATGTGGTTACATGCCAATAGTTGTCATAGTCACAAACAAGGCCCAGTGAAACCAGTCTCAAAATCAATTTGAAGATATCTATATACCATGGAGTACAATCTAATCTCCCATGATCGTTGAAGTCAAATAGGTACTGGTCCAATGAAATGGAAACAATAGTTCAGGAAAGCTGTATCTACAAAGTGATGTCTTCAAGTCTTCAATACAATCCGCCAATGGTGCAAGTCTACATCATGTGAATAAATGAGTTGATGTCGAACACGATGAGACATCGTTTGATTACCGGTCATTGAGGTATACCGTTAACAAATGCGAGACAACCTACCAATGATGAAAGTAGGTATCAAGGCACCAAGTAAATCTCTACAAATGTGAATAAAGGAGCTGGTGTCAAACACTTGAGAGATCCATTGATCAGGAGACATTGATGTATTCCCATCGATCAATGGCGAGAGAGCCTGACACTAATAACTGCAAGCCTCAAGGTACTCATAAAAATCTAGGTCTCGTATCCAGAATACATGAGTTGAAGTCGATGGAAAGAGACCCGCTGAAAGGAGAGCATTAAAAAATCTCTCATCAGTCAGCACAAGGAACAAAGCAGGAGCTTCATGATTTGGTGGAGATCAAACGAAGAACATGTTCACGAACCAACAACCCTGTGCGTCTTTCACATGTGCCAAATGCAAGAGGTACATGAAAAAGACCCTCTGAATAGAAGCCAATGATGAAAACTGCTTACAAAGGCAAGGAAACCACCAATAAGGCTAATGGAATCCAAGACACTGCACAAATCCCAAAGTGTGAATAGATGTCTTGCCGTCGAACACAAGGGAAACCACCCAATCAATGACCCATGATGAAATGCCGATTGTTGGGTTCAAGGTGACCCACCAATGATGAAAGTACAAACAGGGTGCATCATAAGACCAAAGTATCATGTGATTCTGAGACAAACTGAGGGTATGGCCGACATGCAAAGTCAAGATTTCTAAGGAGTGGCCGACACAAGTTGATAGAATTCCTTTGAATAAGAGCATGAGACATATGGTGGACTCCGACAGCATAGACTTAATGATGTGACAACTAGATGCAGGAGGCATCCATAATGTTCTCTATAGTGACTGGAAGATTAACCAGTCGGTAGAGAAAACTATGTAATGAGATCAACTTCCTAAGGCCATGCTAAACCCAAAATTATGATGATGCAAGGACTCAATAACTTTGTGCTATGTTCAAAGGTGACACGAATGTTGCCAATTACAATATATTACTCCCTTCACACCCATCTTTTTTTATTTTTTCATAACAAGTGAATGCTATGATACAGAGGAGGGAACGAGTGTTGCAAGTAAGCAAAACTAGTTCCAGCAGTGGAACATACCTATGCTTAATGCAAGGAAATGCATGCGGGAGATGGACACTCGGGGTGATGTTCCCTCCAGGGTATAGGGTGTCAAATTGCGAAGGATATAAACAAGGCTCTGCTTGGTTGAGGATGTAAACTACTTGAAACATGGTTTATAATGCAAAGCAAGAACCGACTAAATGATCAATACTGCAAGTAAGGGCATGAGATGCAATAATTTAACGCCAAAAAATGTCCTTTTTTATATCTTTTAGTCTACTTGATATGAAAAAGGGGTAAACTTGTGCCAAATAGACGTTTTTTCAAATCCAATTTACGAGTGTGAAAAAGACAAGTTCACTTGGCGATCTTTTCCATTTTTGATAACAAGTCGGAAAAGAGATTAACTAGGACTCATGATCTTTCAAATCCAATTTTAACGAGTGTGAAAGGGAAAAATCACTCGACAATCTTTTCAATTTTTAATAATGAGTCAGAAAAGAGCTTAACTAAGACTCATTTTTAGTTCTAATAAACATGTAAAGGGGGAGGCCAAGGCTCCCGTCCCAGCCTTCTGCTGAAAGTCAGTATCTTGCAGATAGCTAACAAAATCTTGGGAAAGCCCAAAGCTCTCCAAGTTGAGAAGGAGAAAGTGCTAACAGAGTACATAGTCTCTGTTATGGTTCGAATAATGTCTCTTAGTGGAACAAACATAGGTGGGGGTATGGGATGTCCTGTCAGGTCGTCCTAGTCGAAGGGGACCTCGTCAGGACTCAGAGAGAGAGTATTCGGAGGAAGAATGAATCTCTCTTGTTCAGAAGGGGGGAGACTTGGAATGTTGATGACGTGATTGGAGGGTGCATCACTCTTTTCAGGGAGAGTCAGTTTGACCAAAAATGGCACTGGTGTGGTCACTTCTTCAATTATAGTTTGAAGAGGATGCATGGTAATGGGGGCAGGAGACGCTTCACCCTCCGTGGAGGGGGTGAGTTCAAAGGAAAGTCTCGGCGGTGAGACTGATTGGATCATTAAAGGTGAAGTGGTGTGAGGAGGAACCATGGATGTCTCGGAGTCTGAAGGGATTCTAGGCGAGCCCCATGCCTCTGGTATCCCAACAGTCACTGGGCACAAGTGAGTAAGATGGCTTCCTTCACAATTCCTGCAAAATAATTTAGGCTTACGTCTGAGACATCTAGGTTTCTCGATGGGATTGGCTGAGGAAAGAGAGTCGTCTCCTGTATGATGACTAGGAGTCGAAGACGTGACACAGCTATGATACGGGGTGAAAAGGATGGTGCCTCGAACATAATTGGTAGAGGTTGGAAGCAAGTTGTTGACATGATTTGT
>JASDQU011404144.1:25833-46032 GCA_032191745.1 Picea mariana
CTCAAGTGTGATTCAAATGAGAGAGCCTTGCCTCTTATTTATACTCTCCAAGTAGCTTCCTTAAAAACATCTTCTAGGTCACTTGGTGACGCAGCCAAACCCTCGGGTATGCCCGCTCACACAGGATCTTCTTATTCTTGGCCTGAAGAACTCCAAGGTTCTTCAATTTCCCTATTGGGAAATCTACACCCACAGATTCTCTTCGGCGCGATCCCCCTTTCTTTAGTTATCGGAGGATCGAAACTCATGACTTCACGAGTTCAAAGGTTGAACACTGGGTTCTCGGATCCCCGAGACCCGATGCGTCAGTCAATGCTGAATTCCTCTTTCCTATATCGATACTTCAGCTCTATCGTGACTTCGCTACTCGCGATACTAGGCACTCGGTTTTCCAACTCCCGATACCTGATACGCCGAAACGCCGATGCATACGTGAGTTGACCTTTCAACGATCCCTTATCTCGTCGGGACTTCGGACTTCATGCCACCTGTACTCCACTTCTCTGAATCCCTGTGGCCCACACTGTCTACCCAGTCGTCGGGATATCACGCTTTCACAATATCGTGATTCTCGTTACCAAATCGTCGTCTCTTTTCTTGCGAAATTCCGATAGGCGATCTCGCGATTGATCCAACGACCCTGATTGAATTGGATCAACGAATCTGCCTCTCCTGGGCTTTGAACCTCTTGATACCTTTTCTATATCTTCCCTACTCTTCTGTGAGATCGGACGACTCACAGGATGTCCCAAATTCTCCTCGGAGAATTCCAACCGTTCTTCCTTCCTTTGGAAAATCTACGAAATAGCTAAGTGTTCCTCCACGAAACTCATTCCCCTGCGCGTAACTTGTGACGCTTATTTCAGACTTTCAATAGCAGCTTGCCTGCACTTATCCTTAAGTGAATTCAAAGGCCTACTTCTCCTGAGCTTTTCCCATGACTCACAATTCCTCTGAGAACTTTTTGCACGCACTCCTTGCGGCAACCCTTCAACCTCGAATGAGTGTTGAAATCTCTCGACCCTGCACACTCCTGCAGCAACAGTCCTTCAATACTCTCGCTCAGAATCACAACTATGAGACTTAGCTTAGCCTGCACCCTCCTTGCACGGCTCCTGTAACCCACTTTCACTCTTGGGCAAATGAGAACAAAAGTTAACTATTTGAGCCTTTTGTCAACGCACTCCTTACGGATGAATTCAATTGCACTCCTTGTAGGATTCTTGCTCAACCAGAGAAACAATTGAAACTCATTCTCACTTCCTCTCAGACTTCAACTCAACTCTGAAATCACATACACAGCATATAAAAGCAAATGTATAATAGGAAGAAAACATCCATGAGCATAACATTAATACACAGAGAAACACCACAAACCATGAAATTGAATTGAAGCTTTATTCTATTAATTCAAATGTCTGTACATGGGTGTTCTTCGTACAATTCTCTGCATTCTCTTCTCTTCTAAATGCTCTCGCTAATGCTAATGTTACAATGATACAATGAGGGTGTCTATATCCATTTTCCCTCTTGGACTCTAAATCTATTAAATCTAGAATTAAATTCCTATCTACCTTCATTAACTATATTAAATGCCGTCTATCTACTAAGGACGAGAGCTATCTGCTCAAGGTACATTTACAATATACAAAGGCGCCTCCTCTTAAATGGCTCATTTAAGATTTTCGCAACAATCCCAAAGCATTTTCAAAATTTGTGCTGGCTGATCCAGCTATCTTCCGCTTCCGCGCTGGCTCGCTTGATGAGTCGGTGATGCTCCTGCATCATACTCCCTCGCTTGAAAATTTCATGGGCTCCTGTCCATGAGCTCCTGCCCGGTCTGTCCATGCTTCTGTATTTCTTCTTCTGTTTCCCAGCTGGCATCTTCCACTGGGTGATTCTTCCATTTGACCAGATACTGATAGTATTCTTTTCTTCTGGTCTTCTTACCCACTCTCTTGTCCAGTATGCACTCCATCTGTGGATTTTCTGCAACTGGCAATTGTTTCATCCATTGGATCACTAGCTCCTCAGTTCCAGTCTCTGCTTCTCCAGATCTATATGGGTATAAATCTGTGATATTGAATATCGGAGATATTCCGATCCCATCCGGTAACTCAATTTCATAAGCATTTTCTCCGAATTTTCTCAAGACCTTGCATGGCCTGATTTTCTTCATTTTCAGCTTATTGTATGTTCCCCTTGGGAACCTTTCCTTCCTCAAGTGTGCTAGAAATAGATCACCAACTTCAAACTGAAGTTGTCTCTGATGATGATCTGCTTTGCACTTATATTTCTGGCTTGATTTCAGCAGTCGTTCCTTCACCTGTCTATGAAGTTCTTTCATTGCCTCAGTAAATTCCTCTGCACTAGCACTGCTAGTAGCAGTCTGTTTTGAATCCCTCAACTCAGACACTCCTCTTGGCTGCATGCCATATACAAATTGAAATGGACTTTGACCTGTTCTCCTGTTCACTGAGTCGTTGTATGCAAACTCTACCTGTGGCAATACGTGGTCTTAACTGCTGTGGTGCTCTGTCACCAAGCTTCTTAATAAGTCTCCCAGACTTCTGTTGACCACTTCTATCTGTCCATTCGTTTGAGGATGATAAGCTGAACTAAACATCAAATTAGTTCCTAGCTTCTTCCATAAGGTCCTCCAAAAATGCCCTATGAATTTTGTGTCTCTATCCGAAACTATACTTTTCGATAATCCATGAAGTCAAATGACCTCCTTGAAGAACAAATTTGCAATGTGAGTCGCATCGCTGGTCTTTTGGCATGGAATGAAGTGTTCATCTTAGAAAACCTGTACACCACCACAAATATTGAATCAACACCTCTTTGTGTCCTTGGCAATCCCAGTATGAAATCCATGCTGATTTCATCCCATGGCCTCTCAGGTATGGGCAATGGTTGATACAAACCTGCATTCTGCCTTCTGCCCTTCGAATGCTGGAAAATTCTGCATCTGTCAATGAATCTCTTAACATCTACTTGCATTCCTGGCGAAAAATATGATTCGCTCAGCTTCACGAACATTTTGTCATGACCGAAATGTCCTGCTAATCCACCACTGTGTTTCTCCTTCAACAGATTCTCCCTCATGGAGCAATTTGGAATACACAGTTGATTCCCTCTGAACAACAATCCTTCCTGGATCATATAATCTATCCAAGGGATTCTATCTCCGAGAACTGGATTCTCAGCTGCTTCATACGCCTCTCCAAAATTTGCATCTCCTACGTACATGTCCCTGAGATTATCAAAACCCAATGTTTTGACTCGGAATTCCTACAGTAACAAACACTTCCTACTCAGAGCATCAACCACTTTGTTAGCAGTACCCGAAATATGCTTAATCACAAATGTGAAATTCTACATATACTCTACCCATTTTGCATGTTTCTGATTCAACTTCTCCTGTCGGGTCACAAACTGTAATGCGTGGTTATCACTATACAAAACAAATTCTTTTGGGATCAAGTAATGCCTCCACTTCTTCAACGCTTGTATGATAGCATAAAATTCTTTATCATACGTGGGGTATTTCAATTTTGCCTCATCCAATTTTTTGCTGAAATATGCAACTGGCCTATCTTCCTGACTCAAGACCGCTCCTATGGCGAATCCGCTTGCGTCACATTTCACCTGAAATGTCTTCAGGAAATCCGGTAACACCAACACTGGTTGTTCCGTGATCTTCCACTTCAATAGATTGAAACTCTTTTCAGCCTCAGCTATCCAATGAAAAATTTTATGCCGCTTCTTCACTGTATCCATCATTGCTGCACTAATCCCACCAAAATTCTTGATGAACTTCCGGTAGAAACTAGCTAATCCATGAAAACTTCTCACCTTGAAAATATTTCTCGGTGATGGCCAATTTTTGATCACTTCCACCTTGTCCGGGTCCATCCTCAACTCATTAGCCGAAATAAAAAAACCCAAGTAAATGAGTTCTGTCTTCATAAAGGAGGACTTCTTCATATTAATCAATAGCTTCTCCTGCTGTAGCTTCTTCATCACAATAGCCAAATGCTTCAAGTGTTCAGCCTCTGATTTATTGTAAATTAGTATGTCATCCAAGTACACGATGACAAATTTCCCGATGAACTCTTTCAATACTTCGTTCATCAACCTCATAAAGGTACTTGGCGCATTTGTCAAGCCAAATGACATGACTAGCCATTCATACAACCCCTTGTTTGTTTTGAAGGTTGTCTTCCATTCATCACCTTCTCTCATGCGAATCTGGTGGTATCCGCTTTTCAAATCTATCTTTGAAAAATGTTTTTCCCCACTCAGGCAATCCATCAGATCGTCCATCCTCGGTAGTGGAAACCTGTACCTGATGGTTATTTTGTTGATCACTCTTGAGTCGATGCACATCCTCCAGCCTCCGTCTTTCTTCGGACTGAGTACTGTTGGAACAACACATGGACTCAAACTTTCCCTGACCAATCCTTTGTCCAACAACTCCTAGACCTGCTTCTTAACCTCTTTATTTTCTTGTGGCATCAACCTGTATGCGGCTTTGTTCGGAAAACTAGCTCCTGGTATGAGGTCTATATGGTGGCTCACGCTCCTCATCAGTGGCAACGAACGAGGTAATTCATCCACTATGATGTCAACGAACTCTTCTAGCAGTTCCTGAACTTCATCTGGTAAATCATCCACTCTTGTGCTAGTCAGAACAATTCTTGGTTTTCTGACCACAAAGAATTGTGGATCTTCCTTCTTCTTCATCTCTGTAAGAAGTTCCTTCCCACTCACGAGAAGTATTGTGTTGCTAACTTCCGGCTTCACCTCCTTATCCTTTATCGGAAGCAACCTATGTGTCCTCCCATTCTTCTCCAGAGTATATGTTTTCATTCTCCCGTCATGAATCACATTCCTGTCATATTGCCATGGTCTACCCAGCAATATATGACATACATCCATAGGAATGACATCACATAGTACTTTATCATTATACCCTCCTATCTTGAATTCAACTAAACACTATTTAGTGACACATACCTGATGTCCCTTCTGTAGCCATGAAACCTTGTATGAATTCCGGTGATTAGTTGTCTCCAACTCCAACTTTTCCACCATCTCGGTTGAAATGGTATTATCTGTGCTACCGCTGTCCACGATAACCTTGCACACCCTATCCTTGGTCTTGCAAGCTGTTCTGAACAGTCTGGTCCTTTGAGCTAAGTCCTCCACCTCCTTCCCGGGTGTTAAGAGAACCTTACGCATCATCAATGACCTTCCGCCTTCTATGTCTTTGGCCTCAACATCCCGTCTCTGCACTTTGGTGATGTGAGCTTCCCCTCCATCCTTCTTTTTCTCTGGACACTCATAAGACTTGTGCCCATTCTTTCCACATGTGAAACATGTGATAACTCCACCTCTTCCTCTTCCTCTACCTCTGGTATGAGGAAAAGTATTGCCATCAGCATATCCTCCGCTCTGCTCATTATGCTGCCCTTTCGGTTCAACATATGGCCCTCGCAGTGAGGTTCCACCTCTTTCAACCTTACCCTGAGATTTCTTCCATTCCTCCTTGGGCTTCTGGTATTTGTCCTGGGCAACTGCTTTGCCTCTGGGCTGACTTCTGCCTCGGCCCCTCTATCCTTGTTTTTGGCTCATCTTCTCCTCAGCTTTTAGAGCCATCTGATAAGCATCTTCCACCGTTCGGATGGTTAGCATGCTTAATTAATCCTGAATGTCATACCTCAGACCATTCAGATATCTGGCTACCTTTTCATCATCGCTCTCCCGATGACCTGCCCTGATGTTCAGTCGATAGAATTATTCAGTGTATTCTTTCACTGCCATCAGTTTCTGTCTTAGGTTCTGCATTCTCCTGAACAAAGTAATTTGGTAATCTCTTGGGATGAACTTTGCTTTCATCTTTGCAATCATTCGATCCCAACTCTTGATATTTTGTTTGCCCTTGCAGCATCTATCAGCTTGTAGCTCATCCCACCACAATGCTGCATGTCCCTTCAAGTGCGTGAAATCATGCTTGACTTTCTTATCCTCTTCGATATCTTCATAATCGAAGTAGGTGTCAAGAGCTCTAATCCAGTCTAGAAGATCCTCTGCATCCAAATTTCCCTCGTAAACTGGAATATCCATTTCCACCTTTGCACCCATTCTGGAAATGGCTTTGATTAAACACTCGGTTGATGCATCCTCGGCTGCAATTTCCTCTTCGCATTTGGCTTCAAATTCATCCTCCGAATCGCTGAAATCCCCTGCATTAGCTGTGCGTCTCTGAGCTGTCTCCATGTCTTCGAGCCTTACTCAGAGATCTCTCTTTTGTCTCTCCATTTCTGGATTGACTACCTGCCTACCTCTTCTCCTCACCTCCCTATCTTCTGGATCAGGTGATTTTCTTTCTCTCCTGGGCGACATGGTGAATTTACTTCTTCTCTTCTGCTACATAAAGCAAAGAGATATTCCCGCTCTGATACCACACCTGATGCAGCCGAACCCTCAGGTACGCATGCTCACACAGGATCTTCTTCTTCTCAGCCCGAAAAACTCCAAGGTTCTTCAATTTCCCTATCGGGAAATCTGCACCCACAAATTTTCTTCGGTGTGATCCCCCTTTATTTAGTTATCGGAGGATCGAAAATCATGACTTCGCGAGTTCAAAGGTTGAACACTGGGTTCTCGGATCCCCGAGACCCGATGTGTCAGTCAACGCTGACTTCCTCTTTCCTCTATCGGGACTTCGGCTCTATCGCGACTTTGCTACTCGTGATACCAGGCACTCAGTTTTCCAACTCCCGATACCCGATATGTCGAAACGTCGATGCATACATGAGTTGACCTTTCAACGATCCCTTATCTTGTCAGGACTTCGGACTTTGCAGGATCGCGAATCCTAACGCCAATATTTCGGGACTTCTCACAGCGAGATCCCGATGACTTCGTGCCACCTATACTCCACTTCTTCGACTCCCTGTGGCCCACACTGTCTACACAGCCGTCGGGATATCGTGCTTTCGCAATATCGCAATTATTGTTACCAAATCGTCGTCTCTTTTGTTGCGAAATTCCGATAGGCAATCTCGCGATAGATCCAACGGCCCTGATTGACTTGGATCAACGGCTCGGCCCCTCCTGGGATTTGAACCTCTTGATACCTTTGCTATATCTTCCCTGCTCTTCGTTGAGATCAGACGACTCACAGGATGTCACAAATTCTCCTCGGAGAATTCCGACCGTTCTTCCTTCCTTTGGAAAATCTATGAAATAGCTAAGTGTTCCTCCATGGAACTCGTTCCCCTGTGCGTAACTTACGACGCTTCTTTCAGACTTTCAATAGAAGCTTCCCTGCACTTATCCTTCAGTGAATTCAAAGGCCTACTCCTTCTAAGATTTTCCCATGACTCGCAAGTCCTCGGAAAACTTTTTGCACGCACTCCTTGCGGCAACCCTTCAACCTCGACTGAGTGTTGAAATCTCTCGACCCTGCGCACTCCTGCAGCACCAGTCCTTCAATAATCTCGCTCAGAATCGCAACTCTAAGACTTAGCTTAGCCTACACACTCCTTGCACGGCTCCTGTAACCCACTTTCACTCTTGGGTGAATGAGAACAAAAGTTAACTATTTGAGCCTTCTGTCAATGCACTCCTTGCGGACGACTTCAACTGCACTCCTTGCAGGAATTCTTGCTCAACCAGAGAAACAATTGAAACTCATTCTCACTTCCTCTCAGACTTCAACTCAACCCTGAAATCACATACACAAACATAAAATCAAATGTATAAGAGGAAGAAAACATCCATGAACATAACATCAATACACAGAGAAACACCACAAACCATGAAATTGAATTAAAGCTTTCTTCTATTAATTCAAATGTCTGTACATGGGTGTTCTTCGTACAATTCTCTGCATGCTCTTCTCTTCTGAATGCTCTCGCTAATGCTAATGTTACAATGATACAATGAGGGTGTCGATATCCATTTTTCCTCTTGGACTCTAAAGCGATCAAATATAGAATTAAATTCCTATCTACCTTCATTAACTATATTAAATGCCGTCTATCTACTAAGGACGAGAGCTATCCGCTCAAGGTCCATTTACAATATACAAAGGCGCCTCCTCTTAAATGGCTCATTTAAGATTTGCACAACAATCCCAAAGCAATTTCAAAATTTGTGCTAGCTGATCCAGCTGTCTTCCGCTTCCGCGCTGGCTCGCTTGATGAGTCGGTGATGCTCCTGCATCACTTGGCCCCACTTTCCTTATTTTATGGTTGGGTCCACTTCTAATTTCTCTATTAAAATTATTATTGAAACAATTTATTTTGTATTCACTTTGAATTATAATACACTCATCACTTCACNTAAACTAATTGAGCCTTCTGTCAACGCACTCCTTGCGGACAAATTCGACTGCACTCCTTGCAGGAATCCTTGCTCAACCAGAGAAACAATTGAAACTCATTCTCACTTCCTCTCAGACTTCAATTAACCATGAAATCACTTACACAGCATATAAGCAAATGTAAACAGGAAATAAACATTCATGAGCATAATATCATAAATACACAGAGAATACACAAACCATGAAATTGAATCAAAAGCTCCTTCTATTAATTCAATGTCTGTACATGGGTGTTCTTCATACAATTCTCTACATGCTCTTCTCTTCTGCTGAATGCTCTCAATGATAATGCTCAGGCTAATGTTACAATTTACAAAGGAGGGTGTCTATATCCTGTTTCCCTCTTGGACTCTACGCTATCAAATCTAGAATTAAATATTCTATCTACTTTACCTTAACTATCTTAAATGCCTCATCTACCTAAGGACGTGAGCTATCCGCTCAAGGTCCAATACAATATACAAAAGGCGCTCCTTCATAAATGATTCATTGAAGATTTGTGCAACAGTTTCCAAGGCATTTCAAAATTTATGCTGGCTTGCTCATCGGGTTTCCTGCTTTTGCGCTAGCTCGCTTGATGAGTCGGTGATGCTCCTGCATCATACTCCTTAGCTTGAAAACTTTCATGGGCTCCTATCCATGAGCTCCCATACGGTCTGTCCATGTTTCTGTATCATTGTTTCGCTCTCCCAGCTGGCATCTTCGACTGGGTGGTTCTTCCACTTGATCGGATACTCGTAGTATTCTTTCCTTCGGGTCTTCTTACCCACTCTCTTGTCCATTATGCACTCCATCTGCGGCTTCTCTGCTACTAGCAATTTCTTCACCCACTGGATCACTCGCTCCTCATTTCCAGTCTCTACTTCTCCGGCCTTGTATGGGTATAAATCAGCGATATTGAATATCAGATATATTTCGATGCCATCCGGCAACTCAATTTCATAAGCATTTTCTCTGAATTTCTTCAGGACTCTGCATGGCCCGATTTTCTTCATTTTTAGCTTATTGTATGTTCCCCTCGGGAACCTTTCTTTCCTCAGATGCGCCAGAACTAGCTCACCAACTTCAAACTGAAGTTGTCTCTGATGCTGATCTGCTCTGCGCTTGTATTCCTGATTTGAATCTATCAGTCACTGCTTCACTCTGATGTGAAGTTCTCTTATCACCTCAGCGAATTCTTCTGCACTAGCGCTGCTAGTTGCAGTCTGTTCTGAATCTCGCAATTCAAAAACTCCTCTCGGCTACATCCCATATACAACCTGAAATGGACTCTTTCCTGTACGCTGATTCACTGAATCATTGTATGCAAACTCTGCCTGTGGAAATATGCTATCCCAGCTGCTATGGTGCTCCGTCACTAAGCTTATCATCAAATCTCCCAGACTTTTGTTGACCACTTCCGTATGTCCATTCGTCTGAGGATGATATGCAGAACTAAATGCCAAATTAGTTCCTAGCTTCTTCCATAAGGTCCTCCAAAAATTCCCTATGAATTTAGTGTCCCTGTCTGAAACTATGCTCCTCGGAAATCCATGAAGTCGAATGACCTCCTTGAAAAACAAATTTGTGATGTGAGTCGCATCGTTGGTCTTCTGGCATGGAATGAAGTGTGCCATTTTTGAAAATCTGTCCACGACCACAAATATGGAATCAACATCCCTTTGCATCCTTGGCAAACCCAATACAAAATCCATGTTGATTGCCTCCCATGGCCTTCCTGGTATGGGCAATGGCTGATAAAAACCTGCATTCTGCTTCCTCCCCTTCGAATGCTAGCAAACTCGACATCTGTCAACAAATCGCTTGACCTCTGAGCGCATCCCCGGCCAAAAATATGATTCGCTCAGCTTCGCAAAGGTCTTGTCTTGGCCAAAATGTCCTGCCAAGCCTCCACTGTGTTTCTCCTTTAACAGGTTCTCCCTCATGGAGCATTTCAGAATACACAGTTGATTGCCTCTGAAAAGCAATCCTTCCTGGATCATATAGTCTATCCATGGGCTTCTGTCTCTGAGAACTGGGTTCTCGGCTGCTTCATATGCCTCTGCAAAATCTGCATCACCTGCGTACATATCCCTGAGATTTTCAAAACCCAAGGTTTTGACTCGGAATTCCTGCAACAACAAACATTTCCTGCTCAAAGCATCAGCCACTTTGTTAGCAGTACCAAAAATATGCTTAATCACAAATGTGAAATTCTGCATATACTCTACCCATTTTGCATGTTCCTGATTCAACTTCTCTTGTTGAGTCACAAACTGTAATGCATGATTATCACTGTATAATACAAATTCCTTTGGGATCAAGTAATGCCTCCACTTCTTCAGCGCCTGTATGATAGCATAAAATTCTTTATCATACGTGGAGTATTTCAATTTCGCCTCATCCAACTTCTCGCTATAATATGTGATCGGCCTGTCTTCCTGACTCAAGACCGCTCCTATGGCATATCCACTTGCATCACATTTCACCTGAAATGTCTTCTGGAAATCCGACAACACCAAAACCGGTTGTTCTGTTATCTTCTGCTTCAACAGATTGAAGCTTTTCTCAGCCTCGGTTGTCCAGTGAAAAGACTTATGTCGCTTCTTCACTATGTCCATCATCGCTGCATTGATTCCACTGAAATTCCTGATGAATTTTCTGTAGAAACTAGCCAAACCATGGAAACTTCTCACCTCAAAAATATTTCTCGGTGATGGCCAATTTTTGATCACTTCCACCTTATCCGGATCCATCCTCAACTCATTAGCCGAAATAACAAAACCCAAATAGATGAGCTCTTTCTTCATAAATGAGGACTTCCTCATATTTATCAACAGCTTCTCCTGCTGTAGCTGTCTCATCACTGTAGCCAAATGCTTCAGGTGTTCAGCCTCTGATTTACTGTAAATCAATATGTCATCCAAATAAACAATGACAAATTTCCCAATGAACTCCCTCAGGACTTCGTTCATCAACCTCATAAAGGTGCTCGGTGCATTTGTCAAGCCAAACGGCATGACTAGCCATTCGTACAACCCTTTGTTTGTCTTGAAGGTTGTCTTCCACTCATCACCCTCTCTCATGTGAATCTGGTGGTATCCTCTTTTCAAATCAACCTTCAAAAAATACCTTCCCCCGCTCAAGCGATCCATCAGATCATCCATTCTCGGCAGTGGAAACCTGTACCTGATGGTTATCTTGTTGATCGTTCTTGAATCGGTGCACATCCTCCAGCCTCCGTCTTTCTTCAGACTGAGTACTGTTGGAACAGCACATGGACTCAAGCTCTCCCTGACCAATCCTTTTTCCAATAACTCCTGGATCTGCTTCTTGACCTCCTCATTCTCTTGCGGCGTCAACCTGTATGCGGCTTTATTTGGTAAACTAGCCCCTGGTATGATATCTATATGATGACTTACACTTCTCATCGGTGGCAACGAATGGGGTAATTCGTCCATTATGATGTCAGCGAACTCTTCCAACAGTTCCTGAACTTCATCTGGTAAATTATCCACTCTTGTGCTAGTCAGAACAATTCTTGGCTTCCTGACCACAAAGAATTGTGGATCTTCTTTCTTCTTCATTTCTGAAAGAAATTCCTTCCCACTCATGAGAAGTACTGTGTTTCTTACTTCCGACTTCACCTCCTTATCCTTTATCGGAAGCAACATATGGGTTCTCCCATTCTTCTCCAGGGTATATGTATTCATTCTCCCATCATGAATTACATTTCTATCATATTGCCATGGTCTACCCAGCAATAAATGACATACATCCATGGGAATAACATCACACAGAATCTTATCATTATACCCACCTATCTTGAACTCAACCAAGCATTGTTTAGTAACAGTTACCTGGTGTCCCTTCTGTAGCCACGAAACTCTGTATGGACTGGGATGATCAGTTGTCTCCAACTCCAGCTTCTCTACCATCTTGGTTGAAACGAGATTATCCGTGCTACCACTGTCAACAATAACCTTGCACACCCTGTCCTTGGTCTTGCAAGTTGTTCTAAAGAGTCTGGTCCTTTGGACTAAACTCTCCACCTCCTTCTCGGGTGTCAAAAGGACTTTATGCATCGCAAACGATCTTCCACCTTCTGCATCTTCAGTCTCAACATCCCGCCTCTGCGCTTCGGTGATGTGAGCTTCTCCTGTCTCCTTCTTTTTCTCTGGACACTCGTATGATTTGTGCCCATTCTTCCCACATGTAAAACATGTGATTACTCCACCTCGGCCTTTACCTCAACCTCTAGTACGAGGAAGAGTGTTTGCATAAGCATAATCTCCTCGCTGATCATTTTGTTGTCCTCTCTATTCTGCATATGGCTGCCTTTGTGAGGTTCCACCTCTTTCAGCTTTACCCTGAGGTTTCTTCCATTCCTCCTTGGGCTTATGAAATTTCTCCTGGGCAACTACTTTGCCTCTTGGCTGGCTTCTGCCTCGCCCTCGCTGTCCTTGCTTTCGGCTCAGCTTCTCCTTGGCTTTCAGAGCCAATTGGTAAGCATCTTCCACCGTTCGGATGGTTATCATGCTTAGTTTATCCTGAATGTCGTATCTCAGACCATTCAGATATCTAGCAACCTTCTCATCATCGCTCTCTCGATGACCTACTCTGATGTTCAGTCGATAGAATTCTTCAGTGTATTCTTTCGCTGTCATCGATTTCTGTCTCAGGTTCTGCATCCTCCTGAACGGTGTGATTTGGTAGTCTCTTGGGATGAACTTAGCCTTCATCTTCGCGATCATCCGATCCCAACTCTTTATCTTCTGCTTGCCTTTGCAGTGTCTGTCGGCTTGTAGCTCTTTCCACCACAATGCTGCATGTCCTTTCAAGCATGTGACCGCGTGCTTGATCTTATTATCCTCTTCGATATCCTCATAATCGAAGTATGTGTCAAGAGCTCTAATCCAATCTAGCAGCTCTTCTGCATCCAGATTTCCCTCATAGACTGGAATATCCATTTTTTCCTTCGCACCCATCCTGGTGATGGCTTTGATCAACTGCTCGGTTGATGTGTCTTCTGCTGTGACCTCTCCTTCTTCATGTCCAGCGTCCTCTTCAACTTCGAAATCACTAAGATCCCCTGCACCAACTCCGCGTCTCTGAGATGTCTCCATCTCTTCAAGTCTCGCTCGGAGATCTCTCATCTGTCTCTCCATTTCTAGATTTACTGTCGGCCTACCTCTTCTCCTCACCTCCCTGTCTTCTGGGTCAGGTGACTGCCTTTCTCTTCTCAGTGGCATGGAGAATTTACTCCTTCTCTGCTATAGAAAGCAAAGAATTCTCGCTCTGATACCACTCTGGTGCAGCTGCACTCCACGAAGCACGTCCGCTTCCTCAGGACCTTCTTTCTTTTATGGCCCGAAGAACTCAAAGGTTCCTCCAATTCCCTATCGGAAATTTTTCTTACCCACAGCAACTCTTCACAAGATCTCCCTTAGTGATCGGGAAAACGGGCCTCGCGATTTTCACGAACCCTAGGTCGCGTGTTTCGTGCCTCACGATTTCCAGAAACCTGATGCGAGTCAATCGTTGACTTTCACCCTGCTATCAGAGTTCTCCCTATCGAAAAATCGCTACTCGCGATGTCAACAATTTGAAATTCAAACCTCTGAATCCCGATGTGTCGATTCCCCGATACACGTGTGGACTTGACTCTCCACCTGCTATCCTTCTATCGAGATTTCGGTACTCACGGGATCGCAAATCCTGATGTCGATGGACTCGAGACTTGCCTTTCCCCGATCCCCGATACGATTCCACCTGCACTCCACTATCTCTCGTGGTCCCACACTGTTACGTCACCATCGGAATATCGCGGATTGCGATTCCAATGTGAAAGTGTTCCTGTTCTCAGGAACCCCGATTCTCTGAACTCTGACTCCTCGGGATCTCCTGACACGCGTCCTCAACAATGAACGGTTCTGATCCTGTCGAGATAACGTGTCTTGTGATATCGCGGTTCTTGATGCAATCCCTTGCGATTTAAACTTGCGAACCCCCGATACATGATATCACGTGTAGATCTAACGGCTCCTGTGGCCTGGATCAACGGTTACGCTCCTCCTGAGCTTCAAACCCTCGGACGTTCTTCCCGTAACCTCCTTGTGCCTCTGTAAGATCCAGCAGTCCACAGAATTTCATGAAATCTCCTCAAGGATTTCGTCCGCTCGTTCTTCCTTATCCAATCCACGAAACGACGAGTTGTTCTTCCACAGAACTCGTCTCCTTGCGCTCAAACCTGCGGCATTCCTCGCAACCTTTAAGGCACAACTTTTTCACTTGTTCTTCAACATACTTGAAGGCCTATTCTTCCTGACCTTTTCTCACAACTCTCGAGTCCCTTTAGGAATTTCTTGCACGCACCCCTTGCGGCAAATCTTCAACAACGTCTAAGTGTTGAAGCCTTTGATCCTACGCACTCCTGCAGCAGAAATCTTCTCATTCCCTTTGCTCAGAATCGCAACTCTGAGACTTAGCTTAGCCTGCGCACTCCTTGCACGGCTCCTGTAACCCACTTTCACCTTGGGGTGAATGAGAACAAAGGTTAAACTAATTGAGCCTTCTGTCAACGCACTCCTTGCGAACAAATTCGACTGCACTCCTTGCAGGAATCCTTGCTCAACCAGAGAAACAATTGAAACTCATTCTCACTTCCTCTCAGACTTCAGTTAACCATGAAATCACTTACACAGCATATAAGCAAATGTAAACAGAAAATAAACATTCATGAGCATAATATCATAAATACACAGAGAATACACAAACCATGAAATTGAATCAAAAGCTCCTTCTATTAATTCAATGTCTGTACATGGGTGTTCTTCATACAATTATCTGCATGCTCTTCTCTTCTGTTGAATGCTCTTAATGATAATGCTCAGGCTAATGTTACAATGTACAAAGGAGGGTGTCTATATCATGTTTCCCTCTTGGACTCTACGTTATCAAATCTAGAATTAAATATTCTATCTACTTTACCTTAATTATCTTAATTGCCTCATCTACCTAAGGATGTGAGCTATCCGCTCAAGGTCCAATACAATATACAAAAGGCGCTCCTTCATAAATTATTCATTGAAGATTTGCACAACAGTTTCCAAGGCATTTCAAAATTTATGCTGGCTTGCCCAGTGGGTTTCCTACTTTTGCACTAGCTTGCTTGATGAGTCAGTGATGCTCTTGCATCATACTCCTTGGCTTGAAAACTTTCATGGGATCCTATCCATGAGCTCTTGTACGGTCTGTCCATGTTTCTGTATCATTGTTTCGCTCTCCCAGCTGGCATCTTCGACTGGGTGGTTCTTCCACTTGATCAGATACTCCTAGTATTCTTTCCTTCGGGTCTTCTTACCCACTCTCTTGTCCAGTATGCACTCCATCTATGGCTTCTCTGCTACTGGCAATTGCTTCACCCACTGGATCACTGGCTCCTCTGTTCCAGTCTCTACTTCTCCAGCCTTGTATGGGTATAAATCAGTGATATTGAATATCGGAGATATTCCGATGCCATCTGGCAACTCAATTTCATAAGCATTTTCTCTGAATTTCTTCAGGACTCTGCATGGATTGATTTTCTTCATTTTTAGCTTATTGTATGTTCCCCTCGGGAACCTTTCTTTCCTCAGATGCGCCAGAACTAGCTCACCAACTTCAAACTGAAGTTGTCTCTGATGATGATCTACTCTGCGCTTGTATTCCTGATTTGAATCTATCAGTCGCTGCTTCACTCTGCTGTGAAGTTCTCTCATCGCCTCAACGAATTCTTCTGCACTACCGCTGCTAGTCGTAGTCTGTTCTGAATCTCGCAATTCAAAAACTCCTCTCGGCTGCATCCCATATACAACCTGAAATGGACTCTTTCCTGTACTCCGATTCACTAAATCGTTGTATGCAAACTCTGCCTATGGCAATATGCTATCCCAGCTGCTATGGTGCTCCGTCACTAAGCTTCTCAGCAAATCTCCCAGACTTCTGTTGACCACTTCCGTCTATCCATCCGTCTGAGGATGATACGCAAAACTAAATGCAAAATTAGTTCCTAGCTTCTTCCATAAGGTCCTCCAAAAATGCCCTATGAATTTAGTGTCCTTGTCTGAAACTATGCTCCTCGGCAATCCAAGAAGTCGAATGACCTCCTTGAAAAACAAATTTGCGATGTGAGTCACATCGTTGGTCTTCTGGCATGGAATGAAGTGTGCCATTTTCGAAAATCTGTCCACAACCACAAAGATGGAATCAACACCCCTTTGCGTCCTTGGCAAACCCAATACAAAATCCATGCTGATTGCCTCCCATGGCCTTCCTGGTATGGGCAATGGCTGATAAAAACCTGCATTCTACTTCCTCCCCTTCGAATGCTAGCAAACTCGACATCTGTCAACAAATCGCTTGACCTCTAAACGCATCCCCGGCCAAAAATATGATTCGCTCAGCTTCGCAAATTGTCCTGGCAAGCCTCCACTGTGTTTCTCCTTTAACAGGTTCTCCCTCATGGAGCATTTCGGAATACACAGTTGATTGCCTCTGAACAGCAATCCTTCCTGGATCATATAGTCTATCCATGGGCTTCTGTCTCTGAGAACTAGGTTCTCGGCTGCTTCGTATGCCTCTGCAAAATCTGCATCACCTACGTACATATCCCTGAGATTTTCAAAACCCAAGGTTTTGACTCGGAATTCCTGCAACAACAAATATTTCCTGCTCAAAGCATCATCCACTTTGTTAGCAGTACCAGAAATATGCTTAATCACAAATGTGAAATTATGCATATACTCTACCCATTTTGCATGTTTCTGATTCAACTTCTCTTGTTGAGTCACAAACTGTAATGCATGATTATCACTGTACAAAACAAATTCCTTTGGGATCAAGTAATGTCTCCACTTCTTCAGTGCATGTATGATAGCATAAAATTCTTTATCATACGTGGAGTATTTCAATTTTACCTCATCCAACTTCTCGCTGTAATATGCGATCGGCCTGTCTTCCTGACTCAAGACCGCTCCTATGGCGTATCCACTTGCATCACATTTCACCTGAAATGTCTTCTGGAAATCCGACAACACCAAAACCGGTTGTTCTGTTATCTTCCACTTCAACAGATTGAAGCTTTTCTCAGCCTCGGTTGTCCAGTGAAAAGACTTATGTCGCTTCTTCACTGTGTCCATCATCGCTACACTAATTCCACTGAAATTCCTGATGAATTTTCTGTAGAAACTAGCCAAACCATGGAAACTTCTCACCTCAAAAATATTTCTCGGTGATGGCCAATTTTTGATCACTTCCACCTTATCCGGATCCATCCTCAACTCATTAGCCGAAATAACAAAACCCAAATAGATGAGCTCTGTCTTCATAAATGAGGACTTCTTCATATTTATCAACAGCTTCTCCTGCTGTAGCTTTCTCATCACTGTAGCCAAAAGCTTCAGGTGTTCAGCCTCTGATTTACTGTAAATAAATATGTCATCCAAATAAACAATGACAAATTTCCCGATGAACTCCCTCAGAACTTCGTTCATCAACCTCATAAAGGTGCTTGGTGCATTTGTCAAGCCAAATGGCATGACTAGCCATTCGTACAACCCTTCGTTTGTCTTGAAGGCTGTCTTCCACTCATCGCCCTCTCTCATGTGAATATGGTGGTATCCGCTTTTCAAATCAACTTTCAAAAAATACCTTGCCCCGCTCAGGCGATCCATCAGATCATCCATTCTCGGCAGTGGAAACCTATACCTGATGGTTATCTTGTTGATCGCTCTTGAATCGGTGCACATCCTCCAGCCTCCGTCTTTCTTCGGACTGAGTACTGTTGGAACAGCACATGGAATCAAGCTCTCCCTAACCAATCCTTTGTCCAATAACTTCTGGACCTGCTTCTTGACCTCCTCATTCACTTGCGGCATCAACCTGTACGCGGCTTTATTTGGTAAACTAGCCCCTGGTATGAGATCTATATGATGACTTACACTTCTCATCGGTGGCAACGAATGGGGTAATTCCTCCATTATGATGTCAGCGAACTCTTCCAACAGTTCCTGAACTTCATCTGGTAAATCATCCACTCTTGTGCTAGTCAGAACAATTCTCGGCTTCCTGACCACAAAGAATTGTGGATCTTCTTTCTTCTCCATTTCTGAAAGAAGTTCCTTCCCACTCATGAGAAGTACTGTGTTGCTTACTTCCGACTTCACCTCCTTATCCTTTATCGAAAGCAACATATGGGTTCTCCCATTCTTCTCCAGGGTATATGTATTCATTCTCCCATCATGAATCACATTTATGTCATATTTCCATGGTCTACCCAGCAATAAATGACATACATCCATGGGAATAACATCACACGGAATCTTATCATTATACCCACCTATCTTGAACTCAACCAAGCATTGTTTAGTAACAGTTACCTGGTGTCCCTTCTGTAGCCACGAAACTCTGTATGGACTGAGATGATCAGTCATCTCCAGCTCTAGCTTCTCTACCATCTCAGTTGAAACAAGATTATCCGTGCTACCATTGTCAACAATAACCTTGCACACCATGTCCTTGGTCTTGCAAGCTGTTCTAAAGAGTCTAGTCCTTTGGACTGAACTCTCCAACTCCTTCTCGGGTTTCAAAAGGACTTTATGCATCGCAAGCGATCTTCTGCCTTCTGCATCTTCAGTCTCAACATCCCGCCTCTGCGCTTCAGTGATGTGAGCTTCTCCCGTCTCCTTCTTTTTCTCTGGACACTCGTATGATTTGTGCCCATTCTTCCCACATGTAAAACATGTGATTACTCCACCTCAGCCTCTACCTCGACCTCTAGTACGAGGAAGAGTGTTTGCATCAGCATAATCTCCTCGCTGATCATTTTTCTATCCTCTCTGTTCTGCATATGGCTGCCTCTGTGAGGTTCCACCTCTTTCAGCTTTCCCTGAGGTTTCTTCCATTCCTCCTTGGGCTTCTGAAATTTCTCCTGGGCAACTGCTTTGCCTCTTGGTTGGCTTCTGCCTCGCCCTCGCTGTCCTTTCTTTCGGCTCAGCTTCTCCTCGTCTTTCAGAGCCAATTGGTAAGCATATTCCACCGTTCGGATGGTTAGCATGCTTAGTTCATCCTGAATGTCGTATCTCAGACCATTCAGATATCTAGAAACCTTCTCATCATCGCTCTCCCGATGACCTGCTCTGATGTTCAGTCGATAGAATTCTTCAGTGTATTCTTTCGCTGTCATGAATTTATGTCTCGGGTTCTACATCCTCCTGAACAGTGTGATTTGGTAGTCTCTTGGGATGAACTTAGCCTTCATCTTCGCGATCATCCGATCCCAACTCTTTATCTTCTGCTTGACTTTGCAGCATCTGTCAACATCTCTGGTGGGATCATCCGATCCCACCACAATGCTGCATGTCCTTTCAAGCGCGTGACCGCGTGCTTGATCTTCTTATCCTCTTCGATATCCTCATAATCGAAGTACGTGTCAAGAGCTCTAATCCAATCTAGCAGCTCTTCTGCATCCAGATTTCCCTCATAGACTGGAATATCCATTTTTGCCTTCGCACCCATCCTGGCGATGGCTTTGATCAACCGCTCGGTTGATGCGTCTTCTGCTGTGACCTCTCCTTCTTCATGTCTAGCTTCCTCTTCAACTTCGGAATCACTAAGATCCCCTGCACCAACTCCGCGTCTCTGAGCTATCTCCATCTCTTCAAGTCTCACTCGGAGATCTCTCATCTGTCTCTCCATTTCTAGATTTCCTGTCGGCCTACCTCTTCTCCTCACCTCCCTGTCTTCTGGGTCAGGTGACTGCCTTTCTCTTCTCGGCGGCATGG
>JASDQU011404145.1:5962-17061 GCA_032191745.1 Picea mariana
GTGCCCATGATTGGTAATAATTTCGTTGTCCATCCTTCTTCTAGTCATTATTTCAGGGCTTGCAAGTTGTGTCACAACAAAGAAGGTTGTGGGGTGTTTTCCTGAACAACCTATTTGTTTCCTTTGAACTATCCTAAAGATATTTTTGACCAACCTGAGGATAGTTTAAATGTGTTATCTTTCACTGAGGATGATACGGGCTGACAATATATCAATTTTCCAATAGTAAAGAGGGCAATTGGCCAAAGGTTTTTCCTTTGATTTCATGAAAATTAGATGCCTACATGATCACTACGATACCCATTAGAATGATTGTCCTTGGGGGGGAATCTCAACCTCCAAGATCAACAATGCATGGTCTAAAGTAGTAGCCACAACGGTTGATATTACTAAGACTTATGCTAGAAGAAATAAGGGTCCCAATTTCCAATTAGGGAAGATTACCACACATAATGATATCCAACCATTGGTTTCCCCAGAGCACCACGATCCCTTTCTTTTGCATAATTCAAGTTTTTTCTTGGTGACTAAATTGTTGAAGATAAAGATTAGAGAGCTAGTTTGCTTGCCTGGATAGGAGGCCGTTAGCATGTTCCTAGGTTTGGGTGGTTCCATTGATCCATCAAACCATCATCCACATGTATACTTGGGTATGAACAAGATCGATGAACTTCCTCCTTTTTTTCATTTCTTTATTGGTTCATGGATTATTGCTTCGGAATTGCATGTTAGATTTAGGATCCTCAACTAACAATATCAATTTTGAGATGATGAATGAATTAGGATTAACAATTTCTAGACTGTATAGAAATGTACAAACAATGGATTCTTATGAAGTGCATGTATGTGTAGTGATAAAGGATCTTGAGGTTTAGAGTACTCGAAAATAATTTTGACAATGGGCGTTGTGGTCATTGATTTCCCTACTAAGTGGGGCATGATTTTATCTCATAAATGGGTGGCTAATGCATGGAGTAGTATCCAAATGGATTGGTCATATGCATACATTCCAGTGACTACATGATATGATGTGAGATTGTTCTGAGAGAAGATGCTCCACAATGTAGAGGACCCCCATAAGTTGAATAATGAACCTTTGTATCTTGAGATTTTGGAACCGGATTTGGGGAATTATGTGGTAATGGACGAACATGATGAACCATTGTTGTCACCCCAGTCCGTTGTTGATATTGTACCAGATGGTTTATGGACTATGAACTTTAATAGTGCACAATCTCAATCTGGAGCTAGTGCGAGGGTTGTTTTCAGATCCCCCTCTAGTAAAATGTTCCCGTTTTCATTTCGTTTGGAGTTTAATTTCACTAACAATATGGACGAGTATGAGGCTTTGTTGTTAGGTCTTGAGCAGGGAAAAAAATGGGTATTAGGTTGTTGCAACTCCGTGGGGACTTTGAGCTCATGGTCGATTAGGTAAGGGATTTATGCAAAGAGAAAAATCCATAGCTCAAGATGTATCAAGATCCAGTTTGGGACAAGATCCAATATTTCCAAGCCTTTTCCATCAATGTTGGGCTGAGTGATGATAATCACCTTGCAAATTTCATCATTTGTTGTTTGCTTCCATCCATGCAGGGATATCCCTCAAACTCAGTGTTTGGAAGAGGTGATATTTAAACCTTCTATCACTGATAATATTGACTGGTATTTGAAGATGAGAGACATATGTTTAATCTTTTGAATTTTGAATGAATTCTCATCTCATATGGTAGATGATGTACAAAAATTTGAGTTTCCCCCACTAGTTCAATTGCAGACTAACAAGATACCAAAATGTTTATTTCCTTTAGAAAAATTATTTGATAAATACTATGTTTTTAAAAGAATGAATAAATATAAATTGAATGAATAGGTAATCGAGTTGAACATTGGCTCCAAGGAGTCCCCCACGATTATCAAATTTGGCCAAGGTTGCACCAAAGAAGAAAGGAGGTTGGAAGCGTTGGTATGCGAGTACAAAGATGTATTTGCATTGTTTTATGATGAATTGAAAGAATATGATCCAAAGATAATAGAGCATGCATATTTGTTGAGGAAAGAGGCCAAACCTTTCAAATAGTGGCAATACCACATGAACCTTAAGGTAGCACCAATTATACAAAGAGAGTTGCAAAAGTTACTTGATTCCCACATCATTACATCGATCATGTATTCAAATTGGGTGGCTAACATTGTTCTGGTCTATAAAAAGAAAGGTGAGATTCACGTTTGCATTGATTTCATAAACCTTAATCTCACCTCTCTTGAGAATAGTTATCCTCTTCTTAATATAGAGCATATGCTGCAATAGATAACTGGATTAGGAATGGTGTCTTTGTTGGACATATTATCGGTGTACAACCAGGTATCGATACCCATAAGTTAGAGAACCTTGATGGTCGTTAGCCTCATTGTCGTTCGTCTTGCATTCAACAAGATTGATCATCATTGGGTGTTGATTGAAATGAGATGGAAAATGAAGAGATGAAGGAGAGTTCCCCTATAGGTGAGTGATGGAAGGTGAAAAGGGCTTGAAAAGAGTCTTGTAGATGGTAAAAGATATGCCACAATGTAGTAGACTTGCCAAGTGGTGATTGTACCTTCCCGAGACACAAGGAAAATGAAGATACAAGCCCAATATTATGTTGGACAAGAAAGGTAATCTTGTTGTCCCTAATTGAAGCTATAAACAATTATATATATCAGCAATAAAATGATAACGAGAGCTGCAATTAAAGTGGCTAAAATCCTAGTTAAGTAAGCAAGAGACAAACTGGCAAATACTAGTTTAACTTAAGAATGAAAGAGAAAGACTTTAGCTTGAAATAAGGTTGTAAGAAATAGTATTGCAGATATATTATTTGCAGCCTTATGGCTGTATTATTCAAGATGTTACAACAAAGATATCAACCACCAAAACTTCCCAATAATCCACCCAAAAAGTGTGCTAGGGTAAGTAGATTATAGGGGCAAACTTCTAGCAACTTTTGACGGTTGGTTTGTGAGTCATTAAGAAAGATGAGTTGAGGTTTCTGCAGCCCTAATGGATGTAGATGAAAGTTTATAACAGAAACACGAAGCACTTAGCTAAAGTTGACTCCCTAGTGGCTTAACCAAACATATAAAGCATAGAATTGATTCCAATTTAGACAACCTCAAAATCCTGAGTTTTCACGTTAACCAATGCAAGGTTTTATTTCTCCAATGCAATTATTTCTAGTTCCTTTAGCTATTGGGTTATGGAGTCAAACAAATAAAGAGCTAACAATTCTATCTCCTTGGGGGTGTAAACCCTCTTACTCCCCAAGGCAAGCAAGGTCAACTAGGAAATACTAGGAGGGTGTAAACCCTTTTACTTCTCATAGTAAGACCTTGTGAAACAAATAAATTCTAGACAAAAATGATAGATAATGGTGGGTTTGTAAATCCTTATACTCCTCAAGAAATCTGCAAATCAAACTTGTAACCAAGAAATGAAGCATCAACAAGATAAATCCTTACCTAGTCCAAGAAATGACAAGATAAACCTCTTCTTACCAAGATAAATCCACCATAAATGCAAAAGAAAATCTCCAAGCGATGATCACTAGGTTGCCAATAATTTCAATCATACATGCATGAAGACCAATCCTCTGACGACGAAAAATCAACCCTTTCTGCTTGAGAGCTACCCTCAATGTCGTAAATGGGGTCTCTATAAAAATGAAACGACCAAAATCCCATCTACGTCTCCCAACTTGTATGAAATAATCAATGTGTATATCAACCATGTCAGAGAGGTTCCACACAAGATCATTTACATCATCGTGGATAATCATTTCTTCATCTTCGTGTGTAGGAGGAAGACAATTTTGAACGACCTCACCCTCATCAAGCTGGAGCAAATATAACGATGCATCAACATGTTGTGCCTCATCATGATTCTTCTTTCTCTTTATGGACATGCCCCACCATTGTCTCTTCATCGCGAGGGACTTGATCCTTAGTGCATGATGCTTTGTTTGTGTTTTCCAAAAAGGATTTGTTGTATCCAAGGGTTCCTCTATTACTCCTCCACTTCCAAAGTCATGTAATAAAGTGTCATCAATATCTTCAAAAGGATTACAACTCATCATGTTCTCTTCTTGATGTGTAGGAGGAACAAAGGATTGGATGTCTTCATCAAATGGAAGGGAATATACAAGCACTTGATATTCAGGAGGATCTTCTTTCTCTTGACAACTTTCTTCATGGATCTTCTCTTCAACCAAGTCTTAGTCATCTTCAATAGAATCAAATAATTCACCATCCTGATCTTGGTCTCTAACAAGTTTGCAGACTTCTTTGGGTATCAATAATGATTGATCCTAAGTTGGGAATACCTTATGGCAACCGTGTTTCTTTTTCATAGCATCACATAGTGACTTTAATCTGAAATAGGAAATGACAACCTCCCATGCCATGTTCAGGGTAGTCTCCCTCTCATAATTTTGAAGGATAACATTGTATTCTTCTTTTCTTTGTACACAAATCCTGACCAAGAAGTTCTTATTATGGCAGTGCGTAAGTAATTGTTCACATAACTCATTGTATTCATGTATGTTTTCCTTGAGGCACTCAAAAATTTCCGCATTACTATCATCCTCTTTTTCTAGAATTGTTATCTCATTGGACTTTAGATGGAGGGTCTCCTTCAAATCTACTATAAGGCCATAGGGAATATTTGCACATAGAAAGGCATCCTTGAGATCCTGAATAATATCTTCAAAATTATGAGTTCTAGGGCCCTAATGCTTAAGAAATTCTTAGACAAGGGTCATTGGAGAAGATATACTTATGGGCTTACAAGAACGTTTGAGCCAGTTTCTCTTCTTTTCTTCAAGTGACAAGAGAAACAACCTTATTATTACATCATCATGATCACAATGTAAGTATAAGATAAGTTGGGTGAACATTGTTAATATTATGGTAGCTTCGGGAGGTATGAACTCTATTGTGACCTATGACGAGATTAGAATATTCTGGAAGGAAGCAAAGAAGTAAAGGAAGCCCTAGACGAGATGTCGGCTGCAGAAATATAATTAATATGAATTAATTAGTACCCATAAGGAGAAGTTGGCCCAGGCAAGTCTGCCAGATTACTATAAATACAGGGCGCCAGTTCTCATTATTCACATTCTCAGAATTGTAGAGAACCAGTTGTGTGCACTGCAGTTGGCAGTTTTGTGCGTAAGTTTATGGGGAAGGTGTTGCGCCAGTTTCTGGGTGGGACTATCTAATCAGCTTTGGTTTCTATTCTTTCTTGGTGCATTAGCCTTGCTTGGCTATTTATTGCTACCAGTATTCTTCTCTGTCAAGGTCAAGGTGCTCGGAGGGTGGCTTCAGCCTATGGTTGGGTTACAAGGGTATTGTCAATGGTAAAACGAGCACAATCCTTCATATTCTAACAGGTTATGGGCCCACACCTCCTTCATTCAGCCTAAACGATGGAAGGAAGCATAGCCGCTAGGATATTGAGCTCGCTGAGAAACTGCCACTAGGGTTACTAGAAGGAGCAGCTTCCAAGACACTACCGCTAGGGTTACTAGCAGAACCAGTTGCAGAAACCCTAATCTCAGATCCAACACCTTGTGAAGGAGCATCTCGCTCAAGGAGAAGATATTCAGATGCGCCCTAGTTCAACGCACCTTTTGGCTATCTCAGAAGATAGAAACGACGAAGTTGAAGTTTTGGATCAAGGCATGACCAGTTACTAGTCAACCGAAGACATGAGTAAAATGATCAGTCTTTTACACTACTTAGTACTCACTGGAACAATTGAAGATGACATGTGGATAATCGATAGTGGTGCTTCTAGGCACATGATGGGAGATCAAGCCAGACTCTCAAATCTAAATGAGAAGAAGACGTCGTACAAGGTAGAGATTGGAGACAAAAGCACTTACCCCGTTGAAGGATTTGGACAAGCCTCCGTCAAATTGAAATCAGGTAACCATGTTCACTTAAGAAATGTTTTATATGTACCTACTTTAGAAAAGAATCTTGTATCGATATCATGCCTACAAGACAAAAGAAACATAATAGCCTTCGTGGATGGAAAGATGTTATGATGGCATAAAGACTCTGACATAGAGAATGCTAGGGTTATTGGAAGTCCTGAAGGAAATCTGTATAGACTACTAGAATAGAATGAAGAAGCTCTCGTACATGACGAAGTCAACCCTAATGAGCTTTGGCATAGAAGGTACATTCATATCAACTATCAAGCATTACCCTTTCTTAGAAGGGCGGTTGAAGGAATACCAGAACTGAAATCTACACATGAAGGAATCTGCAAGGGATGTGCCCTTGGGAAGAATATCAAGAAACCATTCCCAAGCAGCAACAACAGATCTAAGGAGATCCTAGATCTAATACACTTAGATGTTTGCGGTTCGATGCCAGTCAGATCTCTAGGAGGATCTCTTTACTACGTAATCTTCATAGATGATTATTCAAGAAAGACTTGGCTATACCTACTAAAGACAAAAGACAAAGTATTTAACAAGTTCCAAGAATTCAAAGCAAAAATAGAAAACCTCACGAACAAGAAGATCAAGACATTAAGAACAGATAATGGAGGAGAATACACCTCAAAGGAATTCGTTGCATTCTGCAAGACGATAGGGATTAGGAGGGAGATGAATGTTCCTCATAATCCTCAACAAAATGGCGTAGCAGAAAGGAAGAACATGTCTATCGAAGAAACCATAAAAGCCTTACTAAATGATCAAGGTCTATCTATGTTCTTATGGGGAGAAGCAACAATGCCAACAATATATGTGAAGAACAGAAGTATTCATCGCATATTGAAGGATATGACACCATAAGAAGCCTTCTCAGGTAAGAAACCTAATGTGGAAAGCTTAAGAATATTTGGATGTCTTGTTTACTCTCACATTCCCAAGGACAAAAGGAATAAACTAGAACCCTCGGGAAAGAAGGGGATATTCATGGGATATAGTGATTCATCCAAGGATTATAGAATATATATTCTAGAACAACACAAGATCGAAGTTAGCAGAGACGTAATGTTCAATGAAAGGATGGCCTTCAGGAAATCCATCGAAGAAATTATAGAAGAAGAAGAGCTTGAAGAAACTAATGAAGAAAACACAGAAAACGAAAATGACGAAAAGGAACAACCTGATCATCCTATGGATCCATGTGAAAACATTGATTCAAACATTGTACCTAAGACCAAGAAATGACCAGCTTGGCTTGAAGCTACCTTACAAGACGCAGAAAGACTCAAGGTTCCAGAAGGAACATTTAGGAAGAGTAAAAGACCCAAAATATTCTCAAGTTATGCAACATACATGACAAAGCTTCTACATGAAGAACCTACCGCATTTGAAGCAGTGCAAAATGGACAATTGAAAGAAGCTATGACGGAAGAGCATCAATGCATTATGAAAACTGAGGCATGGGAATTGTACCTAGACCTAAAGAAAAATTGGTGGTAACTTCAAAATGGGTATACAAGATCAAACATGCAACAGATGGAAGCGTGGATAAATACAAGGAAAGATTCGTAGCCAGAGGGTTCTCCCAGAAGGAGGGAGAAGACTATGACGAAACCTTTGCTCCGGTGGCTAGATATACTTCCATCAGAGCTATCATATCTCTTGCCGCTTCCATGGTATGGAACTTACATCAGATGGATGTAAAGACAACTTTCCTGAATGGAGAAATTGAAGAAGAAGTATATATTGAGCAACCTCAAGGGTTTGAGTTACATTCCAGAGACACTCACGTTTGCAGATTGAAGAAAGCTCTATATGGACTCAAGCAAGCTCCAAGGGCTTGGTATGCCAGAATGGACAAATATCTAACAAGACTTGGTTTCTCCAAGAGTCATGCAGATCCAACCTTTATTACAAAGTCATGGACAATGCACCTGTGATTCTACTATTATATGTTGACGATCTATTCATAACAGGTGAAGAGTCTCTCATTATCCAGTGCAAGAAGGAATTAGCTTCTGAATTTGATATGAAAGATCTAGGTCTCATGCATTATTACTTGGGACTAGAAGTATGTAAGAAGCGTGGTGAAGTATTCCTTGGACAAGGAAAGTATGCAATAAAGATTCTTTGGAAATTTCGAATGATGGATTGTAAGTCCATGGACACTCCTTTGAATGCGGATATAAGAAAAGTGAAAGTTCCAGATTCTGATCTAGTAGATCCATCTCTATATCGGCAACTAATTGGGTCATTGATGTATTTGGTAAATACTCGACCAGACATTTGCTTTTCCATGAATACACTAAGCTAGTTCCAGGTGGAACCAAGACATGAGCATTGGATAACTGCAAAGCATGTATTAAGATATATTTGTGGAACAATAAACTATGGCTTGAGATATACCACATCCAATGATATACAACTTCATGGATTCACAGACTCAGATTGGGTAGGAAGTGCAGAAGACAGAAAGAGCACTTTAGGTATGTGTTTCAGCTTGGGCTCCGCTATGATATCTTGGGGCAGTAGGAAACATAAGTCTGTTGCACTCAGCACAACAGAAGTAGAGTATATCACAACATGTGAAGCATGCATTGAAGAAATATGGTTAAAGAAGTTAATCTTTGATTTATTTGATCAGATTCCATAATCGACCATAATACATTGTGATAATCAGAGTTGTATACGATTACCAGAACATCCCGTGTTTCATGAAAGGTCGAAAAACATTGAGATCAAATACTACTTTATTCGAGATAAAGTCCAGGAAGGAGAGGTAAAGCTCGAGTATATCCCCACTGAGGAGCAGACAACACACATTTTGACAAAACCTCTATCCAGAATAAAGTTTGCATATTTTCGAGAGAAGATGGGGATCATGGAAATAACTCCCTTAGCTGAAAGGGAAGACTCTCCAGGTTAGGAGGGAGCACCAAAAATATTATTGAAACATTTATCTTTGTGATTGAAAAATAGTCCAGATTGGACAGATTCTTTCCTGTTCGGAAAGTGGATTGAGATTTATGATAGACAACGATTTCCCATTGTGGTTAACATGAGAAATGGTCTAGATTGCTGATGTATCATAGACACCGACTTCCCATTGTGGTTAACATGGGGAGTGGTCTAGGGAAGTCTCTCTTCTTGAGGGTTATTCAATAAGACTGGCCCGCCTCACCGGAAAACGATTTCTCATAGTGGTTAACATGAGGAATGGTCCGTTTTGGAGGTTGATACATGACAATATTTTCCTCTTGTGGTTAACAGAGGAACTGGTCTGGACAATCATTCCTTAGGGTTTATACATTCTCTCCAGTGTGCACTTTGATCAGTGTAGGAGGAATGGCCCAGGACGGGGAATGGTCCAGGCTCAACAATCAGGGACATGCAATCCTTAGGGTTTATACATTCTCTCTAGGGTGCACTTTGATTAGTGTAGGAAGAATGGCCCAGGGTGGGGAATGGTCCAGGTTTAGAAGATAGGACAATTATTCTTCCTTGCTTGAGAAGAATAGTCTAGATATCTCATTGTTCTACTATGAGGGTAGATATTCTTTCAGATCTCACAGATGTGAGTGAAATATTGGCCCAGATGATTCAGTTTATATCATAACATTGTTTCTATGTAGATTGATATCAGATGATTGTTATGAAGATTGTTTGATAGTAGATGTATACTACTGTGGTGGATGTGTTCCACTATTTTTGTGACTATGTATCACTGTTTGAGTATTTGTGTACTACCTTGGATAAAACACAGTTGTGTTCTATCAATTGATATTGTACCAGTTGTCATGGAGATTATCCAGTTGGATAATAATGACGATGCTCCTGATGCTACTAGTTGAATGGTCTGTGGTGCTCAAGACCATACCTCCCTAGCTAGGAGAGAGTGTTAATATTATGGTAGCTTCGGGAGGTATGAACCTCTATTGTGACCTATGACGAGATTAGAATATTCCAGAAGTAAGCAAAGAAGTAAAGGAAACCCTAGACGAGATGTCAGCTGCAGAAATATAATTAATATGAATTAATTAGTACCCAGAAGAAGAAGTTGGCCCAAGAAAGTCTGCCAGATTACTATAAATATAGGGTGCCAATTCTCATTATTCGCATTATCAGAATTGTAGAGAGCCAGTTGTGTGCATTGCAGTTGGTAGTTTTGTGCGCAAGTTTTTGGGGAAGGTGTTGGGCCAGTTTCTGGGTGGGACTATCTGATCAACTTTGGTTTCTATTCTTGCTTGGTTCATTATCCTTGCTTGGCTATTGATTGCTACCAATATTATTCTCTGTCAATGTCAAGGTGCTCGGAGGGTGGCTTCGGCCTATGGTTGGGTGACAAGGGTATTGTCAATGGTAAAACGAGCACAATCCTTTATAGTCTAACAAACATGACAATGTGTGTAATGGCCAAGGAAGGATCACCATCAAGCTTTGGGATGGATTCAAGCCAATCCGTCTCACACTTGTTCAGATACCAATACACATTCTCAATATCCACGGCCATGTATGCCTCATGAAAGTGCCATAGAGACATACTCCCGTCACTTAGGACAATAACTCAATGGAGTCACTGTTGGAATATTGGTTGTTGTCATTGATGTCAACCCTAGTCATGGGTTTTGGACCGTAAGATTGATAAAGGTATTTGGACATGAAGGACAATGCACATGCATATACAACACCCATGAATGGATAGTATACATCATGTTGTTTTCGATGGTATGTGACACGTCACGTGGATCCTCATGGTTGAGGAGAAATGAATTTTTGAAGATGACAAAGTGAATTGAAGAAGGAAGTACATGTAGGCCCTGGAGATAATTAAAGAAAAGAATTACAAAATAAGAAAGTGCCAGGTCGGCCCTAATGTTAAAATGAAGTGACATAAATGGTATAAATAAACATCATTATACATTCATTTTATACAAGTCAAATTTCATAGGTAATAAGAAGAAAAGAAGGTCGGATTTCAAGGGAGGATGAAGTCTTTTGGTGATGTGTTCTAAGGTATGTTATTTTCAGGTCATCTTACCATTTTTGCTATAAATTTTTTTTTAGAACGATTCAGATGGTGAAATTACTATGGTATTGAGAAGACATATCAAGGTACCT
>JASDQU011404145.1:17161-36529 GCA_032191745.1 Picea mariana
TTAAACTCTCTCTTGATATTGGAGGATTGTATCTTTCTCTTGGAGGTTTATCCCTCCTTTTACATTTGGAAGCTGTAGCTACCTTTTGAAGTCATTACTTCCCTTGAACAATAACTACTGATTATTTCTCATATATTGTGCATGGTGTATTGTGGTGTGTTGGTGTAACTCTTATACTATTGTTCATTGCTCATTGGATATAGTTGAATCGTTTAAGTATAAGTTGAAAAAAGTTTTTAAATTGTACTTGATACTTATTCACCCCCCTCTCAATATCAACAGTCGCCAGATGAGCTCAAGGCTCATTAAAGGATGGAAAGGGTAATCAAGGAAAGGTGGGTTCTTGGAAGGTGGAGTTCCCATATGAGATCAAGGCTCATCAAGGGTGGAAGGGGGAATCCTTCAAGTGGAGTCACTAGGAAAGCTAGGGTTAAAGGATTTGGGATAGCTTGCCAAAGTTTCGTTAGGGTTCAGAATACGATTCAAAATCCTCCCCACATTGACGCAAAAATGTTATCACACAAGTTGTAGGTAGGGAAAAGATTGACCCAACCACAAAATGGTGTCAACTAAGACTGTTAAGTTTTGAGCTATTATTAGGTTTCTTTTCAATTTACTAGATAACAATAGCATAGGTAGGATCACTGAGAGAAACACAATCACAAGATACACAACATTTATCCTAGGAAACCCTCATGGGGTAGAAAACCCAACAAAAACTTCCTTAATATAGATAGCCAATACAATGCCAAGACAATAAACCAAAACACTAGAGAATATCCAACACTGAGCAATGTGCCTCTCTCTCTTCCTTCTTCTCCCAACTGCAGCTCTCCAGACTTGCGCACTTGATGAGTGAATGAGTGAGTGAGATAATGAGGCGTTGGATTCCTTTATTTACACAAGATAACAGGCATTGGAAAGGTGTCTCTTCACTGGGCATAGCCGACTTGTCTTCTTAGTGGTTAAAACCACTTTAATTAGGCCTGGGGGCTGACTTCTCAATTTGCATAATATATTTAGGGTTTGACCAATCCAAAAAAGGGGATTTGGTCAATTACAATTCCCAACATGATCAATCCACAAAAGGGGATTGATCTAATGAATAATGACTCAATAATAAATAGAATAGTCTTTGTAGTAACAACATTTCAACACTCCCCCTTAACAAGAAGGGTATTCTACAGACACAACTCAATACAACATCATTAGGAGAGAGAGGGGGAAACAACATCAACAACATCTGGAACACTGACTAACATATCTATAAATCATCATAAGTTTTTCTCATCATCATCGTTCACAACATGGAGTTGGAGTAGCATCATCATCCTCATCAGTATGAAGCTAAAGTAACATTATCATCATCTTTGGCATGAGGCTAAAGTAACATCATCAACATCTTTATCATGAGGCTAAAGTAATATCATCAACATCTTTAGCATGAGGCTAAAGTAACATCATCATCTTCAACATGAAAAGATGAAATAACATTATCATCATCATTTTCAACAATAAGTTGAAGTGGCATCATCATCATCATCTTCAACAAGAAGATGAAGTGGAATCATCATCATCTGCATCAACATGGATTAGTATAACAATAATACATCATCATCATCAATAACAAAACAAGTCTTATACAACATCAACAACAACAATATCACAACACGAAGACTTGAGCATCATAAACATCAATACTAAGATGGAAATATTTAGCACGAAGCTGGCATCTCAATAACATCAGCACGAAGATGGAAATATTCAACATGAATCTGACATCTCAACAACATCAACACGAAGCTGGAAATATTTAGCACGAAGTTGACATCTCAACAACATCAGCACAAATCTGGCATCTCAAAAACATTAGCACAAAGATGGAAATCTTCAGCACGAGGCTGACATCACAACAATATCAACATGAAGCTGGAAATCTTTAGCACTAGGCTGACATCAAAACATCTTGTGGTACTCTAATAGATCCAAAGGATCTGCAAGGAATCAAAAGATTCCCTAGGATATAAAATCCTAACAGAGCTACCACTACTGACCAAAGCTATCATATACATGCACAAGTCCATCCTTACAGACCTTCGAGATCTGTCCAAGGATGATCAGTCCCCTAGGATATAAAATCCTAACTGATCTACCCGCTATTGGTCAGGATACCATAGTATCATCAACACTACTCCCCCTTTCGAGGGAGGTCCTTTCAGACTATACCAAGATTGTCTCGAAAGTGCTCAAACTTTACACAAGACAAATGTTTGGTCAACACATCTGCAACCTGTTCATCCGAGGCAACATATTGGAGCTTTATAGCTTGTCTCTGCATCATATCATGAATGTAGTGATTTCAGATCTCTATGTTCTTCAACTCATCATGGAACAAATCATTTTTATACAACTCTGGTTATCACGTAGGATCATGGTGGCTTCCATATCTAGATCAAACAGATCTGTCAACAACATCCGAAGCCATATGGCTTCACAACTTGTGGAACATGCTGCAATATATTCTGCTTTTGCCGTGCTGGGAGCAATACTAGATTACTTCCTACTCTGCCATGAATTCATGGCTACCGAGAATGAAACAACATCCTGAAGTGATCTTTCTATTAGAAACACTTCTAGCTCAATCTAAATCAACATATCCATATAATTTTAAGTCATGATCTCTAGTATAATAGAGACCAAAATCCAATGTACCCTTAAGGTATCTCATCACATGTTTTGCATCATCAAGGTGAATACATCTAGGTTCTATTAGATACTGACTAAAATGTGGTCACAAAAAAACATATATCTGGTTTGGTATTCATCAGATACATCAACGAACCAATAATCTGTCTATACAAAGTAGCATCAACCAATTTTGATGAGGCATCTACCAGGAGATTCAATTTCGTTTCCATGGGCATGTACATGGATTTACATTCCAACATGTTAAACCTCTTCATTATTTGAACTGCATACTTCCTTTTGTTAAGGAATATCTTCTCTGGGCTCTGCGAAACTTCAAGACCTAATAGATAAAGCATTAGGTCTTTCATCAGACTCTGTAGCGAGCTTCTTCTGTAATCTGTGATGAGCTTTTCTTCATATTTTCAAGAATACACCATCTACATATAGTAGCAACATCACTATCTCATCATTCATAACCTTGAGATAAAGGTTAGATTCAACTGTACTCTTCGTAAGGCCCAAGCTCTTCAGGAAACTGTTAATTCTTCCATATCAAGCTCTAGGAGCTTGCTTCAACTTGTACACATCCTTCTTCAACTTGCATACCTGAGTCTTTCTATCTTCAACTTCAAACCAAATTTTCACATTACATTGTACCTATCTAGTACACTTGCTCAGCTGCAACTCAATCTGCACAATCATGTGCTCTCTGCAAAGCACTATCTGTCTCACTGCCTGAGATTATGTCCTCTCCTCTTTCTATAATTGTTCCTTCTGGAACTGGGACTCTGCACTTGCAACTACTTTGAGTTTGAGAATGACTACTTCATCATCACTGTGGTTGCTGAAATATGAGAGTAACTTCTCTTATTCTATCACAACAACAACTTCATCTGAAACTGAGAGTGGCTCGACAACTGATACTGAAGATAGATCTTCTTCTTTCATGGAGGTAACTCTATCTCTTATCGTAGTCATGTCTTCATATCCCAACTAATGTATTGCACCAACTGCCACTTAATTTTAAATATGGGGATTGCTCCCCCTGCATCTCATACTATATATGAATCATGGTTGTTCTGGTTGTCTTCATGAATATTGGAACTATTTCTTCAATTACCGGAGTGTCTCGTGATAGTCTTCTCCCTTTTGCTGGAAGAATGCTTTGGACACACATCAGGATTTGTACATCTACAACATGCTTTATTTGTTAGATCAGTCTTGGAAGTCAATACTGACTTCTCTTCTAGTCTCACAGAAAGATCCATATCCTAGTCTTTTTGACTCGCTTCCTTCTCTGCTACTGAAACAAGGGAATCTTCCCAGGAGATTTCATATCTCCTAGAAGTTTCTGAAGCTATGATATAGTCTTCTCATGGCATCTGTCTCCCAGTCCTGGAAGGTGTCTCTTCATTTGATCCTTTCTGAGATTAGGCTTACTCTCGATTTCTTCTGAGTCTACAAGGACTTCATCATCTCTTATGGGGTATACTTGGTGTTTAATACAAAGTCTAAATATGAGAGGTTTAGTTAGAATTCAAGTGAGTTCTGCTTCCCGTCAAGGTGGCTTCATTATATTTTGAACAAGTCTACTGTGAGTTCTTGTTCTAATATTCGATCATCTTTGGAGTCTTCTGCTCCTTACAATCAATCTACATATGAGATACTCTGGATCTCAAAAGATATCTTCTTCTTCATCTTCTTTGGTACATGAATGTATATGGTCATGTACATAGTCTGCTTCATGTCTCATCTAATCTGTTGCCTTCTACAACCTTCACTATAGCTTCCTCAAGGTTATTACCTGTGACCTAAAGCAAGGTCAACAAAACAACACGAAAGAATAATACTCTTTTGATAATAGTAAATAAAACAATAGCACGAATAATCGTCATAGTAGCTCGTTTAGAGATATCACTTGTGACCTGTTTGAAATAAAGATCAAAAGTAAGAAATACAATACAAAATGAAGTCAACACTCTTCTAGTGTTGTGAGGAAAAATTCCTCCATTGTAACCTGGAACCAACACAAGAAGTTTCTCCTAGAGGAGATGTTAGTTGTATTTGGTAAATGATCACATTAAGCATTTATCTCAATATGCTCGCATGCTACCGAGTATAATACTTTTCAAAGACTTCTAACTCAACTATAGTTTTTACTTGTAAAGGGGTAGTTATCAACTTGTCATGTGGAACTTTGAATCTTATCAACTTAATTAATCAAACCTGGAACCTAGAGCCTTGTCCTCAAGAATGAGTGTGTTTCTTTTCTTCCAAGTCTCCTTCACTAAAGATGACGAGTGATTTCTTTAACCCGTCTTCTGTACTAAGACAATATGCTATCTTGACAGAAAGATGGGACAGAGGATAAACTCTATGATCTCAAATTTAATCAATCTAATACTTTGACTTAAATTTTGACCAAAGGTTAGTATGATGGTTATAGCTTCAACATGCAACCTAGATCAAAATAATTTCATAACAAATAGATGCATATCAAAATAATCAAACCTAGGTTGCATTATTCCTCTGAATGTGTTAGATCTTGAGATCCTTCTGGATCTATGGCAAGAGATCCCTTCTCCTACAAATACCCTTTAAAGCTTAACAATTTAAACATATGTGAATACATACCTCTGATAGTATTTGCAAGTAGTGGGACCATCTAGAAGCAACTGTAATAATTACCAACTCTTAAAAACATCAAGGGTGACTGCAACTGGTACTGCAGTTGATACTTCAATTGTTACTGCCACTGCAATTGACACTGCAACTGATTCTGAAACTGTAACTGCAACTGCATCTTAGGGTTTTATGAAGAAACCCGATGCTGCAGATAAAGAAAAACACCACAAGGACATAATTAGGGCCAAAAGAATCATTGCGGATTCGATCAAAGATCACTTGATTCCTCAAGTGTCATCAAAGAAGACTCTGAAAGAAATGTTTGATGCTCTAACCAGACTATATGAAGGAAAGAACATAAACCGAAAGATGAATCTAAGAACTCAGCTCAAGAATACAAGGATGTAGAGAGGAGAATCAATCTAAGAATATTTTTCTAGAATATCTCAATTCAAAGAACAACTAGAAGCAACCTGAGATGATATAGAAGAAGACAAACTTATAATGACGACCCTTAATGGTCTCTCAAGACCTTGGGATGCATTCATCCAAACCATTTGTGCAATAAAGGAGAAACTATTATTTGACAGTTTGTGGGAAGAATGCATTCAAGAAGAATAAAGAGTAGCTAACCGGGAAGATTTACTTTCAAGAGATGAAGATCAAGCCCTAGCTACTCACACTAAAGGAGGAATTACTTCTAGAAAGAAACTCATAAAGAGTCTCACCCCCAAAACAAATTCAGTCATAAAGAATCTCAACCAAAGAGATTCCAAAAGAAAGGACAAAGAAAGGAAAGAGATTACTTATCTATCCAATGCTACCATTGTGACAAGATGGGACATATTGCGAGACATTGTCCAACTAGAAGAGAAGAATACATGAGAAAAAATAAGAGACATCATGCCCATGCAGTTGAATATGAAGAGCCACCCGCAAAGATGTTAAGAGAACAAATTAAAGACTATGTCTTAATATCGACCCTCTCAGGATCGATAACACCTGGAGAGGACACTTGGCTGATTTATAGTGGTGCTTCCAAGCACATGACAGGTCAAATATATGTTCTCTCTTGCTTTTCAGAAAATATGTTTTCTCAGAAAGTTACACTTGGAGATGATTATCAATACCCTATCAAGGGAGTGGGAGAATCAAACTACAAGCTTAACTCAAGGACTCCAATGAAGATGAAGGACATACTCTATGTACTAGGTTTGACAAAGAACCTACTCTCCATATCAACTTTAGAAACAAAAGGCTTCAGAATTGCCTCTATAGATGGAGAAGTTCTTATGTGGGCTAAAGGGGAAACCATGAAAGAAGCAATCTTCATTGAAAAAGAAGAAACTGACTTGTATAAAATAAAGGGTCACTCAGAAAAACCATGACCCATGCCATTGAAAATCCATGTGAACTTTGGCATAGAATATTATCACACATCAACTACAAGGCATTAACGTATGTATGCAAGGAAGTCACAAGTCTACCAGAACTCAAGTTTGACCATGAAGGTGTGTGTGATGGATGTGCACAAGGGAAGAACATCAATAACCCCTTTACAAAGAGAGACAACAAAGCATAAGGAGTACTAGAACTCATTCACTTAGATGTGTGTGGCCCAATGCCATCATCCTCCATCAGTGGGTATGCATACTATGTATCTTTTATTGATGATTATTCTCGTAAAACCTGGGTGTTATCACTGAAATTTCGTCCGCAAATGGTTATAGTAATCCAACATCTTCAAACAACTATTAATTCACCCATGGACCAAAAATGACAAAAAAAACATTTCCAAAAGGTCCAAAACTATACAACCAATTATAAAATCAGCATGCGCTAAGGATATACAGGAAGCGCGCGCACGTGTGCCAGTCGAAAATTTCGGAAAAGCGCACATGCGCCCGATGCGCGACTGTGGATGCAAAAATCCATGCACACTTCAGAACGGTTCATTTATGATATTGGTTGGCCTCCCACCCACTTCTGGTTCAACTTCCAAGTCGATTTGACATCCAAATATCGGCTGACTCTGGATGGGTGGCTATTCAAAGACCTAAAGGTGTCCTAAACAACCCCTTGTTCACACTAAAAGCTGGTTGAATAATACCTCAAAGTTTTTCTATAAAAAGAGGCCATGGGTGCACTACATTTCAAGGAATTCATTTGTATTGTTATGCTGCTGATATTCTCTTAGAGGAACCTCTTTCCTCATCAAGAGTATGCTAGCACCATTGCACTTAGCCATTCATATCACCTCTTGAGTGAATGTGCTTTGGATTATTTTCACCATTTCATTCTAGTTGCTCATTTTTTAAGAAGAGCTCAAAATTTGGGGGTCCAAGAGCCCTCCCTTGGAGGAAGAAGGGACCCAAAGTCTCCCTTTCTCTTTGGTGCTTTCTTTTCACTAATACAATCATTTCCATTGGTGACATGAGTCTTGTTTGTTTCTTGTTCTTATGTCCTTATGCACTCTAGCTTAATTGTTTTTATCATTCTTAGTTTAGTTCTTAGCTTAGCCTTTTATGCTTTGTTCTTCTAACCCTTTCCTTTACTATTGTCTTGCCTTGCTAACTCAACTAGGCTTTTAAGCACCTCTGTTTTTCTCATTTAGGTGATAGAAAAGGCACAACAGATTGACGACTCCACTGGGGAAAGGTATCAATTTCCTACTCCATTTGGGTTATTTTAGCTCTTCTTTCTATTTATTTAACCTGCAGGTACCATAACCATCCCAAGACGACCTACAAGAAACCAAATTCAAAGATGAGTTGAAGGAATTTCATTCAAAATTTTCTTCACGGCTGTGTGACAGGTGTGCGTGGGTTTATTGGCCCATAGTCGTGCATCGTGCGCACATGCGCCAAAAATACCGTATTACTCAAGTGCCTTCCATGCTCCTACGCCGATAAGTCTCTTTTAGTTCATGCATTGCCGCTCAAAGCACCTTTGTCTATGCTGAGACCCGCGCACTTGTGCAGAAAAATACACATTGTAAGATTTTTGTGATCTGTGGAGGGCCCATAGCCTTCTTAAAGTTGATTCCATGCATATTGTAATCTGCACCACACTTACATTCCCTCTCCATATAAAGGGATTAGTCAAACACATAGGCACTTAAGGAGTAAAATCATAACTTTTCCTCTTTTTTGTCGTTTTGCCACATGGATGGCTTGCTTTGACTAAAGTTACATTGGAATCATTTTACATCACATATAAAACTTGCATTGGGACTAGGAATTGGATATCAATCATCGAGTATGCTCTTCTCTCGTGCTCCAAAGCGATATTGAGAATCAGAAAAAAGTTGAGGGACAATTTCATCTCCCTTAAAAAGACAAAATCTTTAGGAGAGGACAACAGCCCCCTCGGGACTCCTCTTAGTTTTTTTTTTCAAAAACATCTTAAGATTGTAACAGGCCCATACATGCACACATGCTACAAAGATAGGATAGTGTTGAAATTTACTTTCTTAGATTAAATCACTAGGGAAGTTTAAAGGTTTTGTAACGGGACCATACATGCCCACATGTTCACAATCTATTATAGTTTCAAAGTTTTCTCAGATTACATCATATTAGGGAGTTAAAGGAATAGTAAGGACCCACATGTCCACATTCTAGTTTCCTAGGGACTTTAAAATTCTGCAAGGTTGTACCAATGACATTTAGTTAATTAGGTAATCAAAGACTTGTAAGGACCAAGCGAAGTCCACATGCAACAAGGTGACACCTAATTTATTAAAAATATTGGCACACTTTCACTCATTCACACACCAAAGTCACTTCTCACTCACATAGTTTTCATCTTGAAACATGGAGGTTGAAGTGAGGTTCCTCCAAAGGGATTCCGAAACACCCCACCCTTTTCTTGACGAAACTATCCACTCCCACTTAATTTCAAACGAGATTAGATCACACCCCCAATCTCTTAAACAACCACATCCAATTTTTTTCTAAAAAATCACTAAGTTTTCCTCCACAAGAGGTGCCAAAATAATTTTTTTAGTCTAGGTAGGATTTTGGGGATAGGCATTCAAATAACTCCCCGTTATCTGGTTCTCACATTTTCAAAACAATAGAAGTTGTCAAATAGGGAACTTTAAATCCTCCAAGTCAAGTGTTCCTAACACCATAAGGCAGGGAGATACCTGTGAAGGGTTGAAGGCCGAGGTCCAGTTGTTTTGTGCGCCCCCCCTTGAGGCACCCACCTCTTGGATGGGATCCAGCCCGTGACCCATTTCTTAGGCCAAAAATATAAATGCCGCACTTTGACTGAGGTACCTAGTGACCAAATTTTAGGACATCTACCCAGGTGGCAATTGTGGGCTGCAATTGCACCTTGATCGGATTTTTTGTGGCTATTGGGAAATATCACCAGTTCTTTCAGGATATGCCCCCTCTACCCCTCATTATAACTGATTACTTCATCCTTCACTAGTTTCTCTTCCGGTGGCTTCAGACCCCACTGTCGAGTGTTATTGGAAGGTTCAGTGCTATTTTGAGAGGAAGGACGTTACCTCTTTTAGGAAACAAGCATTTTTTTTCTTTGTTCTCCCACGTGGACAAACTCCACCTATCCACATATGTGCTTCTTTATCAAATCACTTTATGTATGATGCCCTTCTCATTACATCTGATTAGGATATATATTGTGAAGGTTCAAAAAATTGTAGCAAGCGCTCTTGTTTATTTATTTCTCTCACCACCATTCGCACACATCCACTCAGTCAGTTGGACATCATAGGGGATCCACAGAATCCCCGTCATTCCAGACGCTTGCTAAATCTCCCTCCTATTCTAGGGGGAGTTCCTAGTCTTGCCAACTCATGGGCTCCACATTCTCACACCCCTGTGAGTGCCACTGTCTTAGGATCAACGTTGCTTGGTTCCACCTTACTTGGGTCCACTTCTCAAGATCAAACATCCCCCCACTCTCCTTTACACAGAAGCAAGGGACCAACTTCTTCTCAAGGAGGAAGTACAAACCCACCTAGTCCCCCTCAAGGGTCAGGTACGCCAAACACTCACACTATGGATAGAACTAATCCTCCACCACCACCTCAGATGCCTTACTTATCTTCCTTCAACATACCAGATCTGACTAAACTCACCAATGATCCTATATTGCACAACCCCGCAAGGCCAACAATGCCTACCAAACTCCCTTCAGACATCCCCAAATTTGAAGGAAAACTGGGAGACGACCCTACCAACCATATCATGACCTTTCACTTATGGTACTCTGGATGATTCCATCCGATTGAGGTTATTTCAATGCACACTCATTGGCCCATCAACTAAGTGGTATGTAGAAGAAAAATCCGGGCCCCATGTGATCTTTGAATGCTTGGCCAAAACATTCTTAACCTTCTTTCAACTACCAATTCGTCATGAAAATGGCCTCAAACTACTCTCTGAGTTTAAACAAACCTCCACCATGCACATCGCTGACCATATTCATGAATGGTGACGACGACGTAGTCTTTGCAAAGCTGAAGCTACTCCACAACAATGTCTCAATTGGTTCCTCAAATCACTTGTTTCCCTCCTTGCCAAAGATGTGGTCGCCACCTTCCCCCAGTTTGAAGAAGAAGCCATTAGCAAGGCCCAACAGTTCTAACTCATCTATTCCTAGTCCAGATACTTATATACAATACTCCCTGACACCCTGAGACCCATGCCATTCATCCAGAACAAACCTGGGATGTCTCACTCAACGGATGGATTGATTGGTACCACTACACACCACAATTCACATCTCCAACAACCACTAATGTATGGAACCCCCTAGTATCCACCGGCATATGGAGGAATACCTTATTATCCTCCTCCCCCTTATCAACAACCATACCCTATTTCTCTTCCTCCACCCATAGGTGGATCCCCGCCAACACCCACAGTACATCCACTTGTCCAACCAAGTGCTGGTACTCCCTGTACCTCAACCTATACCTTAAGAAATAGTGAAAGTACCATGCCTTCCTTTGTACCTTATGGATCATCGCCACAACATAATCTGTACTTTCCATTGACTAGCCCCCCACAACCTATGACTCCACCACAAGGAAAACCACACGTTGGGGTTAATTTTGTTCAGCCCTCCCCCATTCAACAATATCAAAATTTTGAACAACTGAATATGGAAAATCCATCCCATCAATCAAACAATGCCAGAAAGAAAGGAAAAAACTGGAACAATAATAATCCCGGACCAGGAGGAAACCAGAACCAACTCCAGCAGAACCAGTCTGTCAGGGGCAACCAGAACTAGGGAAATCAAAACCCCCAAGGGGGCAACAACAACAAACGTCAGGGGAAGAACAAAAAAAATATTCGGACCAACTTCCCTTGTGCCCTTTGTGGTGATTTTGGTCACTATACTCACAATTTCCCCCAAATCGTTGACTATAAACGGATGAAAGACTATGTGAATGGACCACGTTCCTTAGCACCACCTACCCCTCCACAGCCCCCCCAACAACATGTGCAACAACCACCCCCAGCTATGCTACAAAACCCCATTCCACACCAAGGGGTGATAAATACCCAACAAGACATGCAGACTACCCCACCATAGTTGGGACAATATCCCAATTCGGGCAATCCAGCCGATCGCACTATCCTCCTCACCAATGAGGAAGAAGTCATTCTGCAAACACGTAGTTGTCAATATAACACACCCCCTCAGTCTACTCCCACTACCTTGGAAGAAACCCCAATCACAACTAGACCCCCTTTAATGATTCTTCACCCTAATACTGAAATACCCATTCATATTCCTCGCATCCCATTACACAGGAATTTCCACAATCCTCAGGCTAGGGCGACTCATAATTACAGTTTGTTTGATGAATTATCACAATCTCTGGCTGCCATGTCAGTCTTAGAAGTCCTTCAAATCTGTCCTGTTAGCGTCAAAAGTCACCCCTGGATTGCAGCAGGAGCATAGCCCAACGCCCATCAGTTTATGTCACGATTTGTTTAATGGGGTGATCAAATGGAGGTTAACTCAAGACGATGAGACTCTATCTTAGAAACTAGGCCAGGCATGTATGGGCAAACAAGTTCTTAGATGAACTTCAGATAGTAAGTTGTAGTAAGGGTGAGTAGGGGGAAGACTTGTATCAGAAAGATGCAAGGGTCTGTCGTAAACATCAGGTCTCTAACATACTATAGAGGAAAGCATCTAAACGCAAGATCTTCTTACATTCAAACGCAGAAAACCAGAGAAGACAATAACGCCACAATAAATCCTTTATCATAATAGAATTGCCATAATTTGTTCGAATCAGTCGGCAACGAACTCTCTTAGCGTAAGATGAACACTAGATGGAGTAAGAAGACTGTCTGTTATTGAACAAGAAATCTTACATACCAATACATAACCATAAAACTAGAGTCTGTGCTAAAACTTTTACAATCGGGAGCTTCGCTCTACCATCGATTCTTTACAAAATGGAAAAAATGCCTACATATACTTGGAGCTGACTCAGGCGCTGAAGATGCGATCATATCATGAATTCAATGCTTGATGTTGGGGAGCTTCTCTATCGGGTGGTGTACGAAGACGCTGGACAGACTGCCCATGCAGTCGTTCGTTAGATGCAATCTCTATCAAGATGGGCTGTCAGTCTGCCTCTACGCTTGGTCCTTTCCTGGCCTTCTATTTATGGAAGAGGATAACGTTCAACCACCGAAAACTACCACAATAACTGCTTCCTTGAAATTGGGAATGGCCTCGGTCAACTTTGTATTCAGACGACGTGGCGGACTTTCTTTAGATGCTTCTTTGTTGGACTTCTATGAGGGGACCCTATGGAAGAAATGGATGAGGGTGAGATGAGAGGCGTTGAGGTGGAAGCACTAGGTGGCGAAGAAACAAAGGCTGGGACACCAGATGGTGAGGCGATGTATCGCGAGAAGATGACAATGAGGCCGCAATGCGATAGGTTGGGGACTGAGGACACAACACATGTGGAAGGGGCGAAGAGTATGGAGGTACAGGTGGGTGGTAGCGAAAGGTAGAAGAGGAGTGGGAGATGTGACAAGGGAAGACACATGGTGGAAGGAAGCAAGCGGAGGGAGTAGGAGATGTGACAAAAGGGGGTCCGATATTGCGCTGTGTGTCCTTTAGATGGATGGTCTAGACTCTTTCAGGATTTCTGGCACTAGGGGTTCACGATGCAACGCTTCTTAAAATCCCGATTGATCAAACCACGAGAAGACAGATGTACGTCGTGTGTCCTCCAGAGGAATGGTCGAGATGGCAGTTGATGCTAGAAGAGGGTTGCCTCCATGATCAGGCTCGCTTGACGTGATCGGGTGTTAGGACCACAGGCCCAGCTTCAAAGGCGCTTATCGACATTTTGGGGTTCGGGGTTTCAAGATGCAAGATGACAAGGGACTTTTACCCCTCGAACTCCCGACTGCCGATATGCCGACTTGACTAGATCTTGCGCCACGCGCCACTGGATTGGATGACCCAAATTTAGTCTTGAAATAGGGGTGCTTTTTCTGACGCTATGTATCGGGTAACTTTATAGCCCCAAAATCTCGATGACCGCTGATCTGTTTCGTCGCTTAATTTTAGCCCGAACTGGACTTCTTCTACGAGCTGCGCTCGACGCTTATGGCTGCGGCCTTTGAATAAACTCATCTGACCAGCTTTCAAAATCCCACTTCCATGCATTTACATCAGAGGCCTCAAATCGGAGAGGAAAACATCCCTGTGCAAGAAATGTCGCTAACATTAGGCTCCATGGGGGACAGAGTCGTCCCTGTGATGCTCTAAGAACTCATTCTGCAGTTTCAGTGCCTTGCTGTTGGGCTATGGAGTCAAGCTCAAAACATCCTGCTTATGAAAATATAGCCGAAAAATAACGCAAAACAAAAGAAAATACATGCTCGAAAAAGCTTATTTATATACGATCCTAATTCTAATGAAATATTTCACATGGGGCTAGGTGAAAGTAGATTTCCACCATAGCCATTCAAGCAGCTTCCTGGATAGAAGCTCCTTCCTTCTGTCAATGATCATCAGTAGATGGTGTAGCCGTGATAGCGGAACGGTTACACTCTTCAACTCCTCCTCACAGGCTGGAGTTGAGATGAAATAGGGCAGCTCCAAGGCATAGGGGAAATGCCACTCCATGTACTTGTTGACAAGATCATAGAATGAGTGGCGAATTTCGGAAAATGGGGGACAGGCACTCTCCTCTGCTACATAGCTGTTCACCTGTGGTTGAATATCTCTGATAAGCACAGGTTGGTGGTGGACAACTGACGTAGGCTCGCTGCTCTCGGGCAGTGGCTGCTTGCTGACTGGCTCTGGACAGGAAATATTCTGCTCCTCTGGTTCGGTCTCCCCCAGGTCCCATTCGTATTCATCATAAATAGGGACCATGGGGTGGTTTTGTTCTTCCTCGTACTACTCAGTGTCTCCAGAAAGACTGAGGTGGTTGATTTCCTCGTGATAATTTTCTTTAGCGAGAAGAGGATAAGATTCTGCAACCTGCTATTGGAAATCCAGCATATCGAGCTCACACTCTGATTCGTAACTGTCATAAGTGGTCTAGCTGCTTTGACAAGAAAAAGGTGATGTCGGGCTCTGCTACTCCTCTTCTAGATAATCATCAAAGTCGGGGGGGAACAAAGCTTCTCCAACTTGCAGAAATGGAACTATCCCCCGCTCCTCCGTTTCGACCCCAAATGTAAACACATCGTGGGAAATCTCGTGAAGGAAAAGAGAGCAGTCCTCTTCCACAACTACCTCTTCATTGCTTTGATCTAAGAAAACAAGCTCATCGGGGGCAGATGCCAACTCATCTAATGAATCTTCAACAATCTCTTCAAAAGAGTTGCTCAGAGCGTCTGCCTCAAGGACTGGAAAATCCTCTGCATAGTCTTCATATTTCAACCCTTCTAATTGGGCAGAGAGATATTTCACCTGCTCCATCAGCTTACTCAAGGCACCATCCTCCTCCCTGGGAACTTCATCACTTTCATAACTTTCCTCAGATGCAGATGAATGGGGAGGAGAAAGGACTGAGTTCTGATCCAGGTCATCAGGATCCTCTCGACAACTTACGTCAGAAACAACTTTCTCTTGTATAGAGTTGTGGTATCCCTCACAACAATTATGACAAATTAACTCAGGGGGATACAGCCTCTGACAATAGGTGGTGAAAGCTACATGGAATAGATTGAGTGAAGAAATGCTAGCAGGGGGTAAAGAATGGTACCATTTACGCGCATCCCCTGTTAACGAGAACATGAACATCTTCAGTAACACATCCTCATGATGTATCTCCCAATGAAGCATGAGTTCATGAAACTCACTAAGGTGCTGAGCAGGGTTGTCCTCTTCACACTTTCCAAATATGGGAAAATAATCGCCCCATTCATCCAGAGAGGGGACAACATTAGGAAAACCAGGAATAGCAGAAAAATCAAAAGGAGCAAACCTACGAGCAAGGATTTTCTCCATATCGAACCAGTGGAGTCACCAATCAATCCTTGAATCATGGAGTCGCCAGGTGAAAGATGTGCAGCTTCGAATGTGTCTGCTCCTTGTTCACCCTCAAAGGCCAGATCTTAACATTATCGTTACCCCAGGAAATTTCTTAGGCTGAGAAATCAGCCACTGAAACCTTCTCGAGAAAACTCCTCTGGGTCAGCTTTCAGGTGTGCCAACAGTGGCCACAACTGAAACAGTAAAGTGGAAACAATGGAGTCACCAGGTGCACAGTAGCAATCTAAATAATTTTGATTTCTGATGCACTTTCAGAATCAATTGATCATTGTCGTTCTGCCCAAGGAAAAATCTTCAACTTCGTCCATGGCAACGGTGCCAGAAATGTTAGCGTCGGAAGTCACCCCTGGATTGTAGCAGGAGCAGAGCCCAATGCCCATCAGTTTATGTCATGATTTGTTTAATGGGGTGATCAAATGGAGGTTAACTCAAGACGATGCGACTCTATCTCAGAAACTAGGCCAGACATGTATGGGCAAACAAGGTCTTAGATGAACTTCAGACAGTAAGTTGTAGCAAGGGCGAGTAGGGGGAAGACTTGTATTAGAAAGATGAAAGGGTCTGTCGTAAACATCAGGTCTCTAATAGACTGTAGAGGAAAGCATCTAAATGCAACATCTTCTTACATTCAAACACAGAAAACTAGAGAAGACAATAACGCCACAATAAATCCTTTATCATAACATAATTGCCATAATTCATTCGAATCAGTCGATAACGAACTCTCTTAGCATAAGATGAACACTAGATGGAGTAAGAAGATTGTCTGTTATTGAACAAGAAATCTTGCATACCAATACATAACAAAAAACTAGATTTTGTGCTAAAACTTTTACAATTGGGAGCTTCGCTCTACCATCAATTCTTTACAAAATGGCGAAAATGCCTACATATACTTGGAGTTGACTCAGGCACTGAAGATGCGATCATATCATGAATTCAATGCTTGACGTTGGGGAGCTTCTCTATCGGGCGGTGTACGAAGACGCTGGACAGACTGCCCATGTATTCGTTCGTCAGATGCAATCTCTATCAGGATGGGCTGTCAGTCTGCCTCTACGCTTGGTCCTTTCCTGGCCTTCTATTTATGGAAGAGGATAACGTTCAACCACCGACAACTACCACAATAACTGCTTCCTTGAAATTGGGAATGGCCTCGGTCAACTTTGTATTCAGACGACGTGGCAGACTTTCTTTAGATGCTTCTTTGTTGGATTGCTATGAGGGGACCCCTATGGAGGATATGGTTGAGGGTGAGATGAGAGGCGTTGAGGTGGAAGCACTAGGTGGTGAAGAAACGGAGGCTGGGACACCAGATGGTGAGGCGATGTATCGCGATAAGATGACAATGAGGCCGCAATGCGATAGGTTGGGGACTGAGGACACAACACAGTTGGAAGGGGTGAAGAGTATGGAGGTACAGGTGGGTGGTAGCGAAAGGTAGAAGAGGAGTGAGAGATGTGACAGGGGAAGACACATGGTGGAAGGCAGCAAGCGGAGGGAGCAGGAGATGTGACAAAAGGGGGTCGTCTATTGCGCCGTGTGTCCTTTAGATGGACGATCTAGACTCTTTCGGGATTTTTGGCACTAGGGGTTCACGATGCAACGCTTCTTAAAATCCTAATTGATCAAACCACGATAACACGGATGTACTCCGCGTGTCCTCCAGAGGAATGGTCGAGATGGCAGTTGATGCTAGAAGAGGGATGCCTCCATGATCAGGCTCGCTTGACATGACCGGGTGCTAGGACCACAGGCCCGGCTTCAAAGGTGCTTATCGGCATTTCAGGGTTCAGGGTTTTGAGATGCAATATGAGGAGGGACTTTTACCCCTCAAACTCCCGACTGCTGATATGCCGACTTGACCAGATCTTGCGCCACGCGCCACTGGATCGGACGACCTAGATTTAGTCTTGAAATAGGGGTGCTTTTTCTGACGCTATGTATCGGGTAACTTTATAGCCCCGAAATCCCGATGACCACTGATCTGTTTCGTCGCTTAATTTTAGCCCGAACTGGACTTCTTCTGCGAGCTACGCTCGACGCTTATGGCTGCGGCCTTTGAATAAACTCACCTGACCGGCTTTCAAAATCCCACTTCCATGCGTTTACATCAGAGGCCTCAAATCAGAGAGGAAAACATCCTTGTGCAAGAAATGTCGCTAACATGTCCCACTCAGTGAAAGTCATTACTTTCCTCCCTGGGGGCAGTCGACCCTGGTGATACCTGAATCATCACATTTGATCTCGACAACGGAGAACCTCGGCTCCCTGCTCTTATCGCTTTTCGAATCCCCGTGAAAATTCAAAACATTACAGTTCATTGGTGCATCATTGATGAAGGTGCATCCACATGTATCATGTCTAAATCCATATGGTAGAAACTCAGTTCCCCCGAACTCATACCATCTGCCATTACCTTAAGAGCCTATGATGGAAGACCCTCATCCCCCGAGGGGCTCTTCCAAAATGTCCTTGTAGAACTCGGGGGCAAAACCATTCTCATTGGTATTGAGTTTATCGATGCCCCACTCGATTACAATATCTTGTTCGGTCATAGCTACATGTATGCTATGAAGGCAGTTGCTTTTTTTGTATTTCGAACCATGATGTTCCTCCATAACGAGAAGATCATTACCATTGACCAGGTTTCACATTATGAGCCCAACCCTTTTGCCTATCCTCCCGTTCGTCCACACTAATCCCGATACATACCCACTCATCGAGATGGGCCCCAGAATTTTCAAAGACCCATTCTTGCTTGGGACATACCATGGCGCACCATTTCTCATTCACCCTCCCAATCAAGTATGTGTTGTCTCATCCAACGAAACTGCAGATATTCTCCCTCCCACCGAGGCCTCTTTTTCCCCTAATGTCCCACTAGTCGCAGAATACCTCCCTCAGGAATCTCTTGGAACTTATTCAGCTCAACCCATTTCTGATCTCCCCCAGGGCCATATCCCAGTTTGGGAAATAGTTCCCCAAGCCATTACCCAAATCCCTTTCTTTTACCCCCCACCAAGTGTACAAGCTTTCCAGGTAGCTGCAACGCTTACCCTTCCTAATATGGTGTTGGCAATCCCATTTTTGTATCTACATTCACCTGAGATGGTCCCTCAACCATCCTTCCCTCCCCAAACAGAAGGAATCCTGATGCAGATTCCCATACTTACTCCAACCATCTCACCCACACCCCCACTCGTTAGCACCCCTGCTACAGCTGGGGGAAAACGAAAAAAGAAGGAGCCCACTGCTCCACTTCCCCCACGTGTCCAACCTCATTGCACACTATGCAAAAAAGATGGACACCCAACCAACAAGTTCCCACCTCTCCCAAAGTTACGTAATCTTATTCAACTCCCTTGAGCACCACCACCGCTTGTCACTTCATCCAGTATTGCCGTTACCTCCCCGAACAAAAGTAGCAAATGATTGTGAACTAAATTCGCATGCGCCATTTGTTCAGAATATGGCCATTACAAATACCATTGTCCAACGTTACCTCAATTCCGGCAGATG